>JACEGR010002051.1:0-142075 GCA_014170235.1 Listronotus bonariensis
TAGTAATCAATAAACACTAGGTCGTTGTTATTATTTTCTTAAGAAAATATTAATGGTTGCTATGTCACAGCCAACTTTAATTTAAATAGACATTTGGACTGGCACATCTGCAGGGAAACAGATTCTACTAAAAAGCTATCAAAAGCATAGTGCATAGGCAACCCAGTACACCATTTGAAAGTGCATTTCTATTTGTCATCATGTGACTAAAAATGCAGGTATTCCATTTAAAATAAGAGAGATATGGCTATTTGATTTTTCTGAAAAATTGAAACTATTTTTGATCACCTCCAGCACAATATTTGATCTTGTGATTTGACCTACGTATGATAATGGCAGATTTTTCTAATCGTTGCATATTTTAAAGTTTGAGTGCTGGTGAGTAAAGTAAAATCAATTTAATTTTACTTCTGCATTTTTCAAAAAAATCAAATATCACAAAAACGAATAAAATTAGACACTTAGTACTATAAACAAACTTGAGTTATTTTTAAAAGTAGAATCTAAAACCGTCATAAAATATAGGGTGTTCCATTTAAAAAATATAACTTTGATACGTCACACTTTTTTGAGACACCCTGTATAGACTAAAATAATTTTATACTGTGGTCTTATCCGACCTGTATATGTTCCAGTATTTACTTTTTTTAAAAACCCCATGGTTATCCAGCTACAGACCGTGTCGAATATGGTGGGCCACCCTACATATCCATCACTCTAAACAACCATAATATGCCCTATTTTTATTTTATAGAACTGTTTTCTTAAAGGTTTTTTCAGTTAGTTTCCATATTAAGTGGTTTCCATACTTTTGTACAGCCTGTATATTTTAAACCAAATAACGTGTCCTCTTTAATTATTTAACGTTGATCATTTGCCATTTTGAGTCTTCAAAAGGGACCAAGACAATTTAACTTAATAAACTAATAGTTTAATTTATTGTTACTACCCTCAGACCTACAGCCGAACTGCAGATAGAATGTTACCCTACATCTCTCAGGATTTTAATCATTATATAGGTACAGAATAATAATCGGCTACAATTGAACCTTTAAATTTTTTAAAGAATCAGAATGATTACCACCATCACTTAAGCTACGATTTAATTTCATCTTATTTTTAAATATGTTACTTACAATTTTATAAGGACTTAATCTATGACTATGTTTTGGGGAATGTTCAACATCCAAATGGTTGTTTTTTGATCGATTGAATTTTTACTTTGTTTTTTAGATTCAGTTTCGATCAAAAACGCTTTTTGATAATTGAGGATGACATAGAATAAATTGTTTAAATGAGTTGTGTAGTGGTATCATACATATTATTTATGTTGCTTAAACTAGTTTCTTCCGTATCTTTATAGCAAGGGAATATAGTCATCCACACACACATCATCTGAACCATCTAAACTGTACGTATCTACGTAGGCTTGATTTAACTCTATAATTTTTAGCTTATACGGGCGCAGGTCTGCTTATTAAAGTTTGTCACAATGACTAGAATCAATGTCTTTAAGAGAATCCCGGAGATCCTGAATCTCTTCCAGAATCTTCGGCAATATTCAGTACTCCTGTCTATTTACAGACTGTTGCGGGAATGGCTGAATTTTTACTATGGTACTAACTTTGGCCGGCCAGTTTTCTTCCAAAATCAGTATTTGAGGTAGAATCTGTACTGCACGAGTAGACTATGTCTGAAAGATATCGTGGCGAAATTGATCAACATTGCTGTTCTAATGAAATAAATTGCAAAAAGGTTTTCGACTAGCACGAAAATCTTTGGGTGATACGCATATAAAGAGGATTGCCGGCAGAATTTAAATGAGATAATATTATGCGAGGAGAGCAGCAATGTTGAGTTTGCTTTAAAATCTTTGTAAAATGCGATAATGCAATTGATGGTGTATAGGGGGAATCCATCTCAAATTTTATTATAATTGTCATTTTGAGGTATATAATTATGATTCATTGTTTGACCTTTTATTACTGTAATACAAACTCTTTGTAATGAAAAAAATTATTTTCTAATTTTTAGTTCGGTTGCATATAAAAGCGTGTTTTTAGTTTTTTTTTAAACTATTATTTATTTTTCATTTTTTAGTTCGATATATCAATTAGTTTTCCGAGGACATGTGATATTGAAATGTTTCACGAACTATTTCGTAATCTAATCATTTCATTTAAAGCTTCACTGTTGCATGGGGTTTCAGAACGCAACTACTCCGAACAAGTTTCTGTCAGCCTTATGCTGAGAGTACGTCCGAAACTGCACGCATGCGCAGATCGCGCACTAGCTCTTTCTGTTACTCTCCTACAGAAAATCTATAAAGGAATTTATTTATCCTGGCGATCCTAATCAGGATAACGGATACTGTTTGCAGATTATTGCATTGTCATGGGTCCTTGGTACGTGTGCAAAGTTTCAAAGAAACTCGAATCGCTGGAAGTTGGTCTTTTATATGCAACCGAACCAAAAATTAGAAAATAATTTTTCATTACAAAGAGTTTGTCACTTCAGAGTAAAAAGCGTGGGGTGCATTTTACTATTTTTTCATAACTTTTCCCTCATAGATATTTGCAAATAGAATAATTATAACATTTAATATATTAAGCACCCCACGCTTTTATTCTGAAGTGACAAACTCTTTGTAATGAAAAATTATTTTCTAATTTTTAGTTCGGTTGCATATAAAAGCGTGTTTTTTTAGTTTTTTTTAAACTATTATTTATTTTTCATTTTTTAGTTCGATATATCAATTAGTTTTTGTAAAAATAAATGCTCCAGTTTATTCACTAAAAAATTCCTTCGCCATTTTGTCAAGAGTAGTATTGCATGAGGATCTGTAAAGGAATTTATTTATCCTGGCGGTCCTAATCAGGATAACGGGATACTGTTTTTAAATTATTGCATTGTCATCGGTCCTTGATACGTGTGCAAAGTTTCAAAGAAATTGAATCGCTGGAAGTTGGTAAAAATTAGGCTCAAAGATTCCGTTACATAGATAGATAGATAGTTACAACCCAAGCTAATAAAAGAGATTTAGTTCATACATTTATTATTTTCTTGATTTAGGAAAATACCAAAAAATAACAACATAATTTAATAGGTAGTCAGTAACTATATTTTATGGGTGAAGACCTTTTTGCTTCTAATTTCACCTGGGGTTCTCACTCAGGGTATGAAGTCTTTGACTTTTGGATTCACACCTGTGAGTCATAAATAAGAATAAAACTCATGCGTTTTCACCCCTCCAAGTTAGAACTGGTTCCCACTTTTCGTCTATGGGTGACGCCTTTTTTGGCAAAATTCCCTACATGAATTAAGCAGTTGGTACTACCAAAAGTTGTAGTTTTGATCTCGAATGTAAGCAATGGGCATGGACATGGTTTTACCCGTGTCCTGAAAAATCCCGACAATCAGCTGATGGGTGACGACTCGCGCATCACGGGTGTAAACCGCCAAGTGGAAATCGGCTTTGAGGTATGAAAATTGCGGCAAACAATGTAAATCCGCCACTGTGGTAAAAAAATATAAAGTATTATTAAATAAGGACAATCAAACGTTACTTTGAATAAAAAATAACGTGGCTGCGCTGAGGACAAAAATACATAACTAATACTGAAAACAAGTTACGTAAACATTTTTTGTTACCAAATAAAGTTTTAAAGTTTCGATCACTCGAGCAGTATTTAAGGCTATATTCATGTAATTTCTTGGCGTCTCGCTGCTTGTCGGTTCGACAATGGTTTGGGAAAGGTGAAAAAACCTTCGCTTTCGGATAGTCCCAAAGGGAAAAATTCTCTTTAGGGCAAGATATGGTGAACGCACAGACCACCCCAACTTCTCTACGTAACGAGATTCACAGAGACCTGAAAATATATGGGGTCACCTGGAAGTATAGCTTTTTAACATCGTTTCCAAACCATTGGCGAAATAAATGCAGTAATTACGAGAATATGCCTCAGCTCTTGAATATGTATAGAAAAAAATGGTCGCCACTTAGAATCTGTGATTTTCAAAACCAAATTAAAACAAATGGCACAGAATTAACATTTTCAGTTAATAAACAAACTTAAATAGTATTTGCACTGGAGTCCAATACTTAGAAAACATATTTCTTTTTCCGAGTTCTTTAAGTGAATCATTTGCTGTATTCCTTTTATGTTCAGAACTGCCCGGAACGACACCATAAGTGTTCCTTGCAATTTTTGACAATTAGCTCATGTTGTAGAACCTTTCTTGACACTATTGACAGTTCAGAGAACGGTTCTACAAGGCAAAAGGAATATACCACTTTAGAGATAGGGACATAATTAACGTAAAAGATTGAAAAGAAGTGAAAGCAAGTTTAAATTCAAGGTAGCTCTAAGGTAGTAGCCTGGATTTAAATTGATTAAAGTTCCCCACTGCCCAAAGTCAATTTCTGTGGCATTTCTGAAGTTAAACCAAAAAATGTATTTTTACGGTGATAGTGATTAAATATGTGTATAAAAATCGCATTTGCCCTTTTTCTTCCATCATTTGTTTTTTAATCAAATTGATAAAAAATGGCGGTTAACACGACATTTTTAAACGCCATTTTCTCAAAAACTAATTAAGATAGATATAACATGTGGTACGTGTATTTGGTTGGAATTGCCTGTAGAATTGATATTTAATAAAAATATATAGGGTGTTCCATTTAAAATAGCAAAGTTGAGAAGCACTGCCGGTTAAACCGGATGTGCCACATAAAATTTAAACATCAGAATCTGCATCTTATCCAACCATATATCCGACCAAAATTTCAAAATCATGACACTTCTCAAGAAAATGACAGGCTTGCTAGGGATCGCGTGGGCACCTGGTATAACATACAGGGTGATTCAAAATGGATCACAAACCCATGCGATCTCTACTGACAAAGGGTAGAGCTCATATACATTATTTCAAAATGTCATTCGTTTTCGAGTTACAAGCCGTCAAAGTTCAATTTTTATTTTAGTTTTTCGCCATATTGCATTTATTTTGTAACCAATCCAGTTGATATTTGGCACACAATCAAGCTTTAAAGATTCTAAAGGAATTTTTAAGATAAGTTACTCTTTTTAGATACCGCCAATAGAGGGCGACAATCCTGTGTCTTCTATTTGTCATCATAACTTTTTATTTTTTGACAGATATGCTATAGATGCTAGCGCCAGTTTATAGTCAATCAAAAGAGCCCCAAAAATAAAGGTTATTCTTTCATTAAAGTGCATAAACCTCACCGTTTGAGGCACCAATAGACATCAAAGTTTTCATCAATTTCACTCAGAATTACCTGTCATAACATCTACATACATACAGGGTGTCCAGTAACTCAACCGACAAACTTAACCAAACGATTCTACAACAGAAAATAAAGAGAAAAGCTTTATATAAACATATGTCCTAAACGTCTTGGTTTTTGAACTACGGTGTGTTAAATATTTGAAAAACTTTTTCTTTAATTTTAAAAGTTTGTCGGTTGAGTTACTGGACACCCTGTATGTATGTAGGTAATTTGATTGAAATTGATGAAAACTTTGATGTCTATTAGTGCCTAAACGATGAGGTTTATCCACTTTAATAAAGAATACCTTATTTTTTAAGTTTTTGATTGTTTATAAAATGGCGCCCCTAGCTTTGCGATATCTGTCAAAATAAAAAGTTATGATGTAAAATAAATTTTAAGTTTTAGGTAAAGTCAGTGCCGTATTATCCATTAGGCTGACTAGGCTACAGCCTAGGGCGCCATGAAAAAGTAGGCGCTAGACAGGGGAGTAATAGGCGCTAGACAGGGGAGTTTTTAAAAAAATTTAGATCGGGTGGGGATTAGAAGTAATTTCACTGTGAATAAGGTGCCTTGAAATAAATGAAATAGGGGCGAAAAGGAGAAAGGAGGGAATGACCTTTTTTTTGGTCATGAAATCTTATTTCGAGTGGTGAAATAAGGAAGGCAGCTGGCACTGAAAAGGCGCTACGGAGGTAAGGACCTTTTTTTTGCTCCTAGAAATGCAAAATAGGCGCTCCAGGAATTTTAGCCTAGGGCGCCTCATACACTTAATACGGCCCTGGGTAAAGTGCCCTCTGGCGGTATTTAAAAAAGTAGTTTTGTCTTGAAATTTTAAAATTTGCAAGGCTCGATTTGTGTGCCAAATATCAACTGGATTGGTTAAAAATAAAATGCAATATGGCCAAAAACACAAAATAAAAATTGAAATTTGACGGCTTGTAACTCGAAAACGAATGACATTTGGAAAAAAATTATATGAAGCTCTACCCTTATTTTGTCAAGTAAAATCGCCCCTTAAGTTTCGTGATCGATTTTTGAATCACCCTGTATATATTCACTTAAATTGTCAAAACTGCAAAGATGTCGTAGAGTTAAATAATAAAAAAAAATAAACTAAAATTATAACACAGTTTTTATTTTAGTTCAAATCTCCCTTAGCCGCACCTACTCTAAAATTAAAGAAAATACCAGACGCGAAAAAGTTTTTCAATAACCAGGCTATTTTCTAAATTTGTTGCAAAAAGTTTTTCTTTAAATTTATTCGAAAAGAATAATAGGGGTAGTTTATTTCTACCCCTTACACAGATTTAATAAAAGTGTAGATATATGCAAACAATCCGTTTTTTATAAAAGTTACATTTTTTATATTGTATCATTTTTAAGTAAAAATAAATCTTAATATAATATCTTTTTGCTACTTTTGTAGTGTTTATGGTTAACTTTTTAACCAACGTGGATACAACAATCAATCTTTTATTTTAAAAAGCCAACACCTCCTTTAGTTTTTCGCATTGCAATATTCAGTTTAATGTCACCTGTAGGTTTAACTCAAGGAAGCTAAACTTTTTAATAAGGAGCGCTCAATTCTTTATATTTGTCCGAAAATATAGGTTATATTTGTGACGTCACCTTTTTGCCATAATATTTTTTATCTGACAAAATAAACCAATACTTGCATACTATAAAATAAAATCACTAAAAAAACATAAAAAAAATGTATCTTACCCTTTAATAACAATTTAAACGTAAATTCCCTGTAAAAAAATATAGGTCAGTGACCCCTGTTTACAGGTTTTAAAATTCTCTGTAACTGCAGTACTAATATTTATTCAATTTAACTATAAAGTAAAAACTAAACATATATAAAAGTCCAATGTATAAAAAGCAAAAAAATAATTCCAAAACCCCGAAAAAACTTTCAGTATGATTGTAAACAAAGAATTACGGGAGAAGATTACGTCACAAAATTTAGCGAATATAGGCTTAAATGGGATCGAGCGCTTCTTATTAAAAAATTTATTTTCCTTGGTCCAAACCTATCACCAACAGATAAAATAATTATAAAGGACTTTTTGAAACATCAATGCTGTAAAAAATGGTTGATTTTGTTTTAATGCGTATCATAATTCACAACTAAAACTGATGTTAATTTCTATGGTACTAACCTGTTTTAAAACAACCCTATAAATGTGAGCATAGAATGCTGCTAGCAGCAGCGTTGGTGTTATGATGGTGCCAAAATACAAAAAATACTAAGTAGTTGTAGTCCATAACAGTCAGAAAAAAACAGTCTACATTGATTGGCCGATTTTGGTGCCATCCCATTAGAGGAAGGAAACCTACCACTGAGCCGGCAAACCAGCAAATGCTGATTATAACTGAAAAGAAGAATACAATAGTTAGAAAAATATGCTAAAAAGTTAAAACCACTGAATATAAAACAGGTTTGTAATAGTGTTGATTTGTTGGTTTAGTGTTTTAAAATAAAGTACTCTTTCTTGGGACTAGCGTACCGAGGGGGCGGACCGTTAAGGTGAAAAGGAGGTCCCATTTGAAGGGTGAGGACATTTTTTTGCGTCTTAAAAGATAAAAAAACATATTTCAAAGAAGTCCCAACTTTGCTTTCCGCCCCGGGTCCCGATACCTCTAGCTACGCCACTGTATCTTGGTCGTCGAAAATACTTATTTTCCTAACATGTGCGCAGAGTGATACTTTCCCGCACGCAAAAGCAATTAGACAAACAACGCGAAGCGGCGTTCGTTTAAGCTTTAAGTGTGAAAAAGGCACTTTGCGCAAGTGTTAAGAACAATATTTTTCTTTGAGTTTCTTAGAAGAGTGGAAACATATATTTATGTTTATTTTAACATTTCACAACGTCAAATTGTATTTGTCAGTTTGCAATTAATAAACTGAGAGTGCGTGAGCAAAGTTCAACTTTGCGCACGCAAGAAGAAATATATACATATATTTTTATAGTTTTATTATAACTGGTGTTTTTTAAGGGTTAAAATCATTTAAAATAATGTAATATCATATTATTAATACAATGAAAATATACTTTTTTTATACAGGGTGTTCATTTAAAAACTTACCATTCAAGTTATATGCGAAAAGAGACTGATTTGAGAAAATCGCCGAAACACGTCAAGATATTTATTGGGGGGGTCGTTCTTTATCAAAAAATGAACTCACTGAAGCACTCCTTCAACCCCTTAACCACCAGGGCCACCACCCCAAAATTCTGAAATAAGAAGGGGTTGAGTGATCAAATGAGTCAATATCTTCACCTATTACAAAATGGCGGTATTTTAAATATTAAGTTCCCCCTCAATAAATATTTTAACGTGTTTAGGCGTGTTTCCCAACTTTGTTTGTATTCGTAAATAACTTGAGTAGTAAGTTTTTAAATGAACCCTGAACACCCTGTATAATGTCACAATTAATGCATTTTATGCTACCAGAAAATATTTATATTTCATCTGTTAAAGGGGGTAGTTTTGTGGGTTACATTATAAGAATACTAAATTAAATTATACACACATAATCGAAGGCAACAATATGATCTACAGTGTTAATTTTTTTATTACAGAGGGTGGTTTATTACCTCTTAAAAATAAAAAGCGATGATTATCACTTTTAAAGTGAAGTGTAAAGTAAGCCTAATTACAAATTTTAAGCAACATCTATCTGGTTATAAGAATTTCTGATGTAATACCCAATTTTTGCCTACAGTAACTGGACTAAACATAAACTGTCATCTATTTTATTTATTCAATTTTGAATTTTATTAAGTGCCAAAATTTTGTCAATGTCAGGTTGAAGTAAGAAAAAAAAAAGTACACATTTAGATTATCATTCAAAATTTTAGTAAATAAATTAACATGAGGGAAATTGTTCATGATACAAATCGGACAAGCTGGAAATAACATAGGAAATAAAGTAAGTTTTTGATACCACTTAAGGGTTTTTTAAAATTAAAAGGAAATTTCGTAGGTGGATCCAGTGTTGGATTTACCAGCAGGCTGAGTAGGCTAGGGCCTAGGGTGGATAATTTTTAGGGGGCGGCAGATTGACTTTATAAATTGCCTATATTAAGTGTTGGGGTAGGAAAGTGGAATTGAGGACCTTTTTATTTGCTTATCGAAAATTTTTGACCGAAAAAACAAATCTGAGAAAAGAATGTTGTTGGAAAAGGAAGGAACCTCTTTTTGGGGGCGGCAAAAAAATTAATAGCCTACAGGCGGTAAATATGTAAATCCGTCACTGGGTGGATTACCTTCAAACTATGGCATTAGTTGTCAAGCTATTTAAAATTTACTTAAACGTTTTTTTAACATTTATTTTTAAGTTCTGGGAGGTAATATCTGATGAACATGGCGTAGACCCCACTGGTCATTGGCATGGCGATACTGATTTACAATTAGAAAGAATTAATGTGTACTACAATGAGGCGACTGGTGGCAGGTTTGTACCTAGAGCTGTTCTTGTAGATCTAGAAGGAAGCACTATGGACAATGTCAGATCTGGACCTTTTGGAAGGTATTTATTTACGACTATAAAAGTTTTAAGTAAAAACGTGTGCAGAAAGTACATAGGTATACTTTTCGAAAAATTAAACATTATTTTGGTAACTTTATATACTTTTTATTTATTGGTTTTGGTTGTATGTTCTATTAAAATATGCTTCATTGTGTTGTTTGTGGGTTAATCTAGAAACACAAAAACTAGAAATAAAAGTGTCAAATTTTGGTCTTAACGTAAAGGTAAAAATGGTAAATTATGTAAAGGTACAATAAAAATTAAAAAAGACAACACTAAAAGTTAAAAAATATACAGGGTGTCCCACAATGTGGTAAAAAAATTAAGGGCAGATTTTACATCTAAAAATATAAAACAAAGTAAAGGTTATTCCATTTAAGAGTAAAAAGTTAGAGTTAATTTTTTTTTAATTACTTTAAAGTATTTGGTAATTACCTGTATTACCTTTATTGTGTATTAATATATTTAATTAAAATTAAAAATTAAATAATATTAGCCGAAAATTATGACTCCTTAAGCGTCGATAACCCAAAAACAGTTAAAGACAGGCTTATAGTTCCTTTAATAAAAAATACTGAGAATTTAGCAAATAATTCAAAAATATAATTATAAATATGGTGTTCAATTTTAAAAAATGCAACATTAATGGCGTAATTCTTTTGTTTTTCATGCAATTGTTTTTTTAATACAGTTTTTAAATTTCCCGAGCTAAAATACATCGATATTTTAAATAAATTCAAGAGAGCCAATCTTGAATTTTTTAAAAATATGGGTAAAGTAAAAATTTTTCCATTTTTTCTCTTAAATGAAATACCCTGTACAGTAATATATAAAATTTAAATTAAATGCTGAAAATATAAGTATAGTCAGGTCATAAGTTATTCATTGACACACTGTATTTTTAAATTCTATATTAAAAAAAAATAGGACATTTTCAAAAACAATTGATTACTTCCAACATTTATAAAATTTAGAAGACCATGTTTCTGTTTCTAAACTCGCCGAATTCAAATTTTGATTTGAATTGAAAATTAAATAAGCTTGCATAAAAATTTGAACAAAACCTTGTAATTTTGCAATTGATTGGCAAAATATGTACCAAAATAATAATTAAAGCTTTTTTGCATTCATAAAATTTTACTAGAAATTACAGCCGCAATATTCAAATTACCAACGATTCATATCGTGTAAATGAATCATTGAAATAAGAAATAATGGCCCTTTTTGTCAAGAAGAAGTAATAAAGTAATTTTTACCCAAAATACAGGCACAGGGACGACATTTATTTTGCTTTTGTTCAAAATATTTAAAAAAGACATGGCGAATTCAACGGTAAAAACCTTTAGTAAAGTAAACTACGCAATAATAGATTATTTATTTTATCAAACTACCTACAAAAACTAAAAAATCTTACCAAAGACAATTGTAGTTTTACTATATACTCCCAGAACAATGCTAATGGTTTGGACGCTGGCTTGGCTGAATTTATGAAGCGGCAAATTATACGTACTGTTAACGTGTGTACTCGATGGATACCCGCTTGATAAATTCCACGAAGCGAGCGTCCAAGCTGATAACCAAAAATTTAGCATTGTTCTGGGTATCTATAGTGAAACTACAATTGTCTTTGCTAATACTTAAGAAAAATATGTCCATTTTCTAATTGGCAGGTATATTATTTTATAATTATGTTTCATGCCTTTGATATTTCATATACAGGCTATTTATTGAGTTGTGTTATGAACACAAGCAAAAAGAGATTAGACTTGACGCCTTTTAATAGCTTTCATGATAGGTTGACGCGTCAAACGCGTATAAATTGTACATGACTAATCTATCTAAAATTAAAGGGATCTTAGTATGGATAAAATGTAAAAAAACAAAAACCTCACATAGAAGAAGGATATCATCAAAACATAATGTAGCTGGTGAGGTGATTAGAATAGAAAGAAATCAATTAAATAGCATTATTAGACAAGGAGTAATAAATACAATAATAGTAATAGTGCCACTCTAATGGTGAACACATATTACACGATATAACTTGATATGGTTATAAAAATGTAGAGACTATTATTTTATGTTTTCGAAAAATAAGTCACTGATACTTTATGTAAATATATTGCCTTTTAGACTTTTTAGTCCTGATACTTTTGTTTTTGGACAAGGGGGTGCAGGAAATAACTGGGCTAAAGGCATGTATACAGAGGGCGCAGAATTAGCAGATGCAGTGTTAGATGTGGTTAGAAAAGAAGCAGAGGGATGCGACCTGTTACAAGTAAGTTACCTGCTTGGCTAAAATTGGTTATTGTTCCCTTATTCAGACTACAAAATTTTGAGTTAAATAAATAATTGTTCGGCTTTTCTTTAAAATATACATATTTGTTTATTATTTATTTTAAAAATTACACCTTTTTAGTGTATTGTAAAAACCGATTTTGATCTTTAAATAATATAATAAAAAGAAAAATCGGAAATATATTTTTATTTATATTATTTAAACACAAAATGATTATTTTTGTTATCGGTTATTCTAAATACTAATTTCTTTTCTTTTTTAAATGATAATATAAAATAATTTAAATATAAACTCTTGTTTAAATAACAGCGCAATAAAGGTTGAAATTGTTTTAAGCTCTATTTTTAAAATACATTTTCCTAATAATGGTATGTAAAAAAACAATGATCCTAAATATTTTTCTAAATTATTTTTGATTTTAAAATTAGTTCACTTACTAAGTTTTAGAGCAGTACTAAAAAAATATGATAAAGGTGTATCCGCGATTTATACTTTGTGATCAGTATTTGGCAAATATCCTCTAAATTTTTACGATAAGCTTAACATGTCTTGGTAATTTTTGTAAGTATTTTCACCTTACGTTTTCAGTTTTTTACTAACACAATTTTACTAATTTGTGTGTAATTTAAACCAAAAGAAAAATATGCCTATGTGTGAGTATTTAGATTTAAGTAAAACCGTATCTTTGTGTTAAATATAAACAATTTTTTTCCTAATTTTTTAATATGTCACAAACATTTTTTTAATTTAATGCGGGCAACCTAATAGTAGTAGATATACTAATAATTGTGGTGATTGCCCATTCGTACGTAAAAAGATCATTTTAATAATTTCAAAAAATATAAAATAATTGCTTCAGTTTGGATATGATTGGCCGTTTCTAACGTATTTCATATTTTATTGATATATGATTCTCATTTATTTTAACATAACGATTAAAAGTTTATATGAGGTATGTCTTTTCAAAAGTGGATATATATTCAATATTTATTTTTGTTTTAATTCTTTTATAGGATCTCTTTATTTATACTGAAATACGCAAATTCTTTACTTTAAACTAAATTATTAGTTTAATTTGTCTTTCATATACAGTGTGTCCAAGATAAGGATCCTAAGCATGGGAGTCTCAGTACCTATTAGAGATACAGTTTAGGTTAAATTAGGAGAAAGTTGTGTTTTTAATAGTATATTACATTACAAGTGTGGAAAATGACTAATTTCACACGAGTGGGAATATTGTAGCACGAGGCGTTAGCCGAGTGCGACAAACCCACGAGTGTAAGAAAGTCATTTTCACACGAGTACTGTACACTATTTTTCCTACGACCACAAATTATTCACCAAAAAAAAATTAAAGTTTGTCTGTTCAGAAAAATAAAAACAATTGAGAACTTTGCAACACTAGGGTGATATTTACTTTGCAACACTAGTGTGATATGTACTTCTCCTCACTGACATATTATACTGTTTTGACAATATTTTTACATTGAAAATCACCTACCTAGAAGCATTATATAACTTTTATCATTTTGGAATTTAAAAAGGCCCTCACTTAATAAAAATTGTATGGTTTTGTTAGGTAATAACGGTAATAGTTTAATACGGTTTTCTGCTATTATAAGGGTTTTTAAAAATTATCGATACTTACATATTTTAGACACTCTTCTAAATAAAACGTAAGTGGCGCATATCCAAAATATTCCGTTTTTAAAAAACATTAGTAAACAAACTTACGGGACCGGGGAGTGAAAAGGGGTGCTGGGTGGGGTAAAATTGGTAAAACGAGTTATTGAAACTGAACATCACATGTAAAATAATTAATAGTTTAAAAAAACTAAAAAACACGCTTTTATATGCAACCGAACTAAAAATTAGAAAATAATTTTTCATTAAAAATAATATTGTCATTTCATAGTAAAAAGCGTGGGGTGCATTTTACTATTTTTTCATAACTTTTCCATCATAGATATTGGCAAATATAATAATTATAACATTTAATATATTAAGCACCCCACGCTTTTTACTATAAAATGACAATATTATTTTTAATGAAAAATTATTTTCTAATTTTTAGTTCGGTTGCATATAAAAGCGTGTTTTTTAGTTTTTTTAAACTATTAATTATTTTTCATTTTTTAGTTCGTTATATCAATTAACTTTGCTACTCTTGACAAAATGGCGAAAAAAATTTTTAGTGAACAAGAGTAGCAAAGTTTGAAATGTTGCCAACAGATGGCAACCCACTAAAAAATTTCTTCGCAATTGAGTAGCAAAGTTTGGAATGTTGCCAACAGATGGCAAAGAGTAGCAAAGTTTGAAATGTTGCCAACAGATGGCAACCCACTAAAAAATTTCTTCGCAATTGAGTAGCAAAGTTTGGAATGTTGCCAACAGATGGCAACCCAGGTGTTGTTTTTATAATATAATGGAATTTTTTTTCCTGGCGATCAAAAACAAGATAACGGGATACTGTTTGCAGATTATTGCATTGTCATGGGTCATTAATAAGTGTGCAAAGTTTCAAAGAAATCGAATAGCTGGAAGTTGGTTAAAATTAGGCTCAAAGATTCCGTTACATAGATAGCCAGATGGATAGATAGATAGTTACAACCCAAGTTAATAAAAGCGTGTTAAAAAGTTTTCTTTCGTGCATAGCCACCTTCCCAAATTGGCGCACAACACCGCATTAAAATTTAAAATATGACAGATTTGTCAAAGTCAAGCGTACTTTTCATCTTATGCAAACTCATAAATAGTAAAGTTTGATACCCAATTTTGATTTTATTACTAAAGTTAAAACTCATTTAAAAGAATCCAAAGATCTTTGCGGTGTAAACTAGGCTATCAGTCAGTGGGTAGCTTTGCGGTGTAAACTAGGCTATCAGTCAGTAGGTAGCTAACCCACAATACACCAAAGTTAGAGGTTAGAAAAGTTTATTACCGTTTTATGAAAAATATTAAATTTGTTGAAAATGATGTTTTCCACTGTAAACAACGTATTGAAAATGCTTTGGTTTATTACCTAGTGATAGTTTTCTTTGTCTAAATATGAGGCATCAAGTAAGTGTTTTTATCATTTTTTACAAATTACAGAAGCTTGGTAATTTATGTATAAGTCATGTTGGGCATTATTATTTTGATGACCGCCTGTTTTAAAAACAAGTGAAGGTTATTCGTTCGTTAAAAAAACAGATGAAGGTTATACGCTCCCGGAACGAATACGTTCAGCGAACGAATGAGTTCAATTTAGCAGAATTGAGCCCCTGTCCCCAACCCGTCGGCAAATGTTGTCAAGTTCGATTATTCAATTGCCTAATCTTGCGCATCCGCCAGAACGTACGATTTTTCACTTTTCCGGTTTTCCTGGAAAATGCTGGAACTTAACGGGATACTGTTTTTAAATTATTGCATCTTCATCGGTCCTTGATACGTGTGCAAAGTTTCAAAGAAATCGAATAGCTGGAAGTTGGTTAAAATTAGGCTCAAAGATTCCGTTACATAGATAGACAGATGGATAGATTGTTACAACCCAAGTTAATAAAAGCGTGTTAATTAAGTAAAAATTACAGTTTTTCCTCATATTTTTAAGAAAAAATATAAAAAATATGAAAATTGTAAATGCATAACCTAAAGTCCTAAAAGTAAGAAAAAAACACAAAATACAAAAGGAAAAAAACTACTACTAAACGTCAGTTACCATGCAAAATATGGAAAGCATTTGGCAACGTCGGAAGAGTCTGATTCTATTTATGAATGAATAAAAGAAAGTGGATTCATAAAGTGTGTATTAGCCTTAGGTTTAATTAGGGATTAAAAAAAAGATTTAACTAGTGGTTTGAGTACACGAAGAAAGAGAGAAAGGAATTTGATCTATAGGCTTTTTTTCTCAGGCGCTTTAGGTCGAACGGTCAAGCGGCAAGGCTGCCTCTATAAAGTACGTACTCAAAGGTAGAAGGGAGATTTTTAATTTGATCTACTTACCTGACAACACTGTGCCAGTCAGTGAAAGTTGTTTTTTGTGGTTATGTCTATTTTTGTTTATGTTTTTATTTTTTCAGAAATTTTATTATTACTCTTTTTAATATTAGAAGAAAGCTTATATACTGTGTAGTAACTTAACGTCAATAAAATTATTTTCGCTAATTTGGGTTCTACTGTTTAAGGTAAGTAAAAAGTATTTTTAACTGTCACTACAATAAATATGTCACTTGCAAAACCAATAGCAGTTTTTAGAATGACATCATAATATATATCACACGAGTGTTGTAAAGTACTTTGCAACACTAGTGCTGTAAAGTACTTTGCAACACTAGTGTGATATAACGCATTTTCTATGCATGAAACCAGTGTGCTATTTGCTATTTTCACAAGTGGTCGTAGGAAAAGCTTATTTACATGCCGTTTAGAAACTTGAAAAATTTTCATGGCCCGCTGAGATATTTGGTAAAAACAAAAATTTGACTATATCGATTTTATTTTTTCTGACTTTATTTGAAGAGATATAAAAAAACTAATAACACTTTTTCATTATCACTTTTTAGCTACTACATGATGGTATTTTTAGATTTTATACCCGACTTTTCGTTTTTAAGAAACCATCAACAACTTTATTTTTTATATGTTACAAATTCAACATTGTATCACATGTCATATTTTAATTTTTAGATTAAGAAAAATTGCATTTTTTCTATTTTTTTAAAGTTATTTTTAAGTAGGCCTTGCAAACAAATGCTTGGACGTTAATACCTGTTACCGTATCTGTAACATAATTTAATATCATTATAAAATAGTAATTGTCCTTATTACCCTGCTTGTCGAGTTGTTGTTTTTAGAGCAATTGTTCTTATTATTACTCTTGTCTCTATTATTGTTTATTGGTGAATAGCTAATATCTTATTGTATTATTACGGCCGAATATGCAGGATGGTCATTATAGCCATGAAGATAAGTTTGACATGCTAACATGCTACATTTTGTGCTGCAAAAATAAATGAAGGTATCATTTCTGCAGTTAATGAATTATGGTAAATACATGGACCTGGTATTTTAGTTCCTAAAATTCCACACCACATATTAAACCCAAAACGTTCTTGATGTTTCGATATTTTCTTAAGACGCGGATTTTGTTGAGCCTAGTAATGCGTATTGCGTATAAAGACAACAGAAACAATAAGAACAATTGCTCTAAAAACAATAACTTGACAAACAGGGTAATAACGACAAATACTATTTTATAATTATAATTATTTATGTTGCAGATACGGTAACAGGTATTAACGTCCAAGCATTTGTTTGCAAGGCCTACTTTAAAATAAGTTAAAAAAATAGTAAAAATGCAATTTTTCTTTTAACTAAAAATTAAAATATGACATGTGATACATCGTTGAATTTGTAATAAAAAATGTGATCAGATACAGGGTGTACTTTTTTTTCGAGCCATATAAAAAATAAAGTTGATGATGGTTTCTTGAAAACGAAACGTCGGGTATAAAATCTAAAAATACCATTATGTAGTAGCTAAAAAGTGCCAACGAAAAAGTGTTATTAGTTTTTATATCTCTTCAAATAAAGCCAGAAAAAAATAAAATCGATATAATCAAATTTTTGTTTTTGCCAAATATCTCAACAGGCAGTTTCTAAACGGCATGTAAATAAGCTTTAAAAACACAACTTTTTCCTAATTTAACCTAAGCTGTATCTCCAATAGGTACTGAGATTCCCATGCTTAGGATCCTTATCTTGGACACACTGTATAGTTTTGTGTAAGTATAAGGTGAAGTATTTGTTCGTCTCAATATGACTAATAAGATTAAACAAGAAATTTCAAACAAAAATAAAAATTTAATATATCTCCTTCTGAAGAGACACTTCTCATGTCGTAAAAGGCATTTAATTTTTTTTTTGGGTAATAATGATAATACATAAAAAACGTTTTTTAACTAAACACGTTTAATTTATTCTTTAAAAAGCTGACGCGTGTAGTTTATTAAACAACCATTTTTAAGGCTTAAAGTGGGTGTATCTAAAAATTTGTTTCTGTTAAAAATTTACAAATAGGTAGTAAAAATAGTACCTACCTACTTATGTACATTACTTTTACAGTTTATAAACACGCCAAAACATTAAAAAACATACATTATATTTATTTAGAGTTATTTTGACGTTTTTTTCCTTTAAAGGCACGTTTTTTACCACCTATTTGTATATTTTAAACACATATTTTTTTAATACATCTACTTAAACCTCTAAAAATTATTATTTATTGAATCAAATCGCGTCGGGTTTTTCAGTAAAATATTTTTAATGAAAAACCTTTTTTTATTATTATGAATCAAACTCACACTGGAGACGAATTAAAAAAATAGGATAAATACTGTGCAAATTTTTATTTTACCTAAAATTTTGCAATGCAATACTTTTTATTTCACTGTAAAGGTGTATCTGCAAATATGTTTTGTCGCTGGTCACGACCTAGAATAGATCCGTAAAAGTGTTGCTGAACATCGCTTTGTTAGGATTTCTAATATGACGTCAACTGAACGTGTTAGTAAATGCCTTTTTCTACAAAGAAGCACTTTCATAGGTTTCTTTAGAATACAAGCTAAAATAGTTAAAAACAGTGGCGCAGGACCTAAATTTAATGTGGGCAGGGTACATTTTGCGAGGCCCCTCTGATGGTTAAAAAAATCTCATTTGAAATTAAAAATGTTGGATCCTATATCTGCTTAAATAGATCAAACTGCAGAAGCTAAAAGTACTTCTTAAATAATTTTAAATTGGTTTTAATTTTAAAAAGCTTGTTGCGAAAACTCTCTATTTTCTTACAAAGTTGCAAATTATTCAAATTTACTTCCTTAAAAACATCAAATAATCTTTTTACTGACTTCTAAGAATATTCATCTATTTTTAAATTCTTTGTTTATTTAACCCCGGTTCATGTCTCCTTTCGGCGAAATACCGCTATCAGAAAAAGCTTTTCCCGCTTTATCACAAACGCGGCCGCGCTTTTGGCGGCTTGCGCCACAGCGATATAGGCATGCTTTGTCGAGGCTTTGACTAGTTCCGAGAATAACTTTTAATAATTTCACCCTAGATATTGGTTCTTTTAGTTGACCAATAGGATTTCTAAATTATGGAAGCCATATTTGGTTTAATTTGTTTCTGTATTTTTATTGGTTTAACCATTTCCTTTTTATTTGGACCCACCTCTATTTTAACTTCTCTCTCCCAAATTACTTTTGACAATTCAGTGTAGATTAAGATTTCACTCATGTAACAAGAGGTTACTTTTTTCACGTTAGTTTACGAGAACGTAAGGTTTTCTCTTAAATTTTCACCCCCAAAAGTGTATTGGGGTTCCCTCAAGTAACATAAGGTTACAAAGATTACGTAATAGACTTGTCAAAAGGACAACTATTACAAAAAGAACGTCAAGGTTCTTTTAACTAAGTACTTATCAAAAAGTTTATCTTTTTGCTATTCCCCAACTGTTTTGTGCAAACTGTTTGTACAAATTGTCTTAGAAAAGACATTCCGTGAAAACGCTAAGGTTTTCTCAACTTTTCATTTTTTAACTCGTTCCCGAACATTACAACATAAAATAACACCGCAGACAAAATGTCTTGAGACTTTCAACAGATATACTGTACAATAATTGTAATAGTGATTTAAAGTGAATGTGCTGTGCAGACTGGATAAATTTACTGACAATAAACTGTAAGGTAATTTAGAAATAAGATCTAAAAGACTATTCGTGTTTTTTTCAAGCCTTTATTTAGTTTAACTCACCATTATTTATCAATTTATATTTTGTTTTAAATAAAATTTAATTGTTTTAATAGTAGTTTTTCTGTAACAAATTTAGCTTAGAAAGTTCCTACTTTAAATAATAAATCATACTAAAATATAGAACCACCCTGTGGACAAGCCACATCGAAATTAGAAGTGGTTAGTTTAAAGAAACTGCCACCCCTGAGAAAGTTGGATTGGTGTTTAAAGAAACCCAGTTTACATTTTTCTTCATGGTCCTTCGAGCCGGATTTAGTACTTTTTTACGGTCCCGTCGGATCGCAAAATTTTCTCTATGGTCCTTCGTAAAGCCTAATAAAAGTCTGTAAATTTGACAGCTTTTTATAAAAATATTTAAAACTTAGTTTTTATTCTAAGCTAAAGTGTTACAGTTCTTTATTATTGTTTAAATCATATTTTTCTTTGGGTGATTAGATTTTTTAGATTTTAGTAGTAAAATTTTGCACAGAATTTATAGAATAAACCTGGTAAATTCTGTTTGTACTTTTTAACGTTTTTAAAATAATTTTAATTATTTTTAGTATTTTTAGTGAAGTATTTAAAGTTTAAAAAAATGGATTTTGATAGCTTAAAAAAGCTCGCGCTTCTGCGAAAGGCAGTCTAACACGAATTTTTAACTCATTAGATAAAGATAAAGATATGGAGACTGATGCCACTTATTTTGAATCTAGATTATTACAGTTAGAAGGGGTATTTGAAAAATATAATAATGTTCAGGATGAAATTGAAAACTGTCTTATAAAGTCTGAACCTGTAATTGTAGATTCAGAAAATAGAGAATTTTTAGAACGCAAATATTTTGGATATGTTACTTTATGTAGGAATAAAATAAAAGAACTCTCTGGAAACACTTTAAATACTTCATTAAACACAAGTCAAATTATGCAAAACGTTCAACAAAATGTTGACGTTAAATTACCTCAAATTAATATAAAACCATTTAAAGGTGATGTATCAGAGTGGGCTACTTTTTTACAACTTTTTGAGGCACTTATTGTTGACAACAAAGGTTTGTCAGATATACAAAAATTTATTTATTTAAAGTCATTTCTTAGAGATGAACCCCTTAAACTAATTGATAGTTTGACAGTTACAAATGATAATTTTACCACGGCTCTTGATATTTTGAAAAAACGGTATGAAAATAAAATTTCTGTGATTAATGCCCATTTTACCGCTTTGTTAGAAATACCAAATATAACTAAATGTAATAGTACCACACTAAGGGAATTTGTGACAAATTGTAAAAGAATTTAAATTCACTTTTTAATTTAAGATACACTGCTCAACAGTTGTGGGAATTTTGCTCATTTTTATGTTAAATAAAAAACTTGATTTTGGCACCCGTAAAGCTTATGAAAGCGAACGGGATTTGACACAACTTCCCAGTTGGGATGAATTTATTGAATTTTTAGAAGATAGGTGTGTAATTTTGGAAAACTTAGCTAGTACTGAACCCCAAGTAAAGAAGGTTCCCAAATCACAACAAAATACTACTTTGTTTGTAAATACGAAGCAAAACGCTTCTAATAATAAAAAATGTGCATATTGTAATGAAAGTTCTCATTACATTTACTCGTGTAATAAATTTAAAAGTTTACAAATTTCTGAAAAAAGAATTTTGTCCTTTCAAAACATCTTTGCTTTAACTGTCTAGGTTCACAACACACTGTTAATGATTGTCGCTCAAATCCTTGTTTTATTTGTTCTAAAAATCATCACACACTTTTACACACCACACAAAATAACTCGAATCACACTCTCAATTCCCAAACTGTACAAATTTCTCACAATAATAATCAAAATAGTAGCAACACTCCAGAAGCTGGCTCAGGGTCTACTAATAATCAAACTCAATTGAATATTCGTAGAGATAATAACCCCCGTGTTTTTAATAATCGCTCACATAATCAAAATTCACAAAACATTAATCGCTCTAATTATGGTAATAGAAATACGCATCCTTCTCAAAACCCAAATAATAATTATCGGAATTCTCAAAATCCTCCAGAGTCACATACAGTCTCGGCCCTTGCTACAAAAAATACTCAAGTACTGTTATCTACGGCTACAGTTACTCTGTTAGGTACTAACGGAAATAAAGTACAGGCTAGGGCCATTTTGGACAATGGGTCTCAAAACTCTTTTATAACGGAAAATCTTGTACAAAAATTAAATTTTGCCACTTATAACAAAACTACGCGAGTTTCTGGTATTGCACTCTCAAATAATATGTCTCAAAAAATGGTTGACGTTCAAATAAGCTCAAACACTCACTCTAAAAGAAAATTTAAACTTTCTTGTGTTGTTTTACCGGTAATCACATGTCAACTACCCCATGTTGAAATAAATACACATACTTGGAATATACCCAATGACATAACTTTGGCTGACCCTAATTTTTCTTACCCATCTGAAATCGATATGTTGATTGGTTCAGATTTATATTACCATTTGCTCACTAATGGTATTATTCGTTTAGGTAAAAACCTACCTACTCTTCTTAACACACATCTTGGTTGGATAATAGGAGGTTGTTATCCCTCTCAGTCTAATGTATTTTTAAAAACATCACATCTAAATACTTCACTAACTACAAAAAGTGTAGCCCTTTTTACTCAAAGTGTCGAAGATTCCTCCCTCAAAACCCTTGTTTCTAAGTTTTGGCTCATGGAAGAGCTTCCAGAACAAAAGACACTTACCGCAGAGGATGAGATGGCAGAAGCCCTCTTTCAAAGTACTACTAAAATGCTTGAAAATGGAACATTTCAGGTAAATTTACCACTTAAAAGTTCGGAAGAAAATCTTAAACTTGGTGACTCATTTTCTATCGCTCGTAAAAGGTTTGAAAACCTCGAGAAAAAATTTCTGAAAGACCCTCTCTACTTTGCAGAATACAAGAAGTTCATAAATGAATATGTTTCACTGAATCATGGAAGATTTGTCCCTCTCACGACCCACAATGAACTTTTACAACCGAAATATTTTTTCCACACCACGCTGTCATTAGGGAAGACAGTGTAACCACTAAGCTTAGAGTGGTGTTTAATTACCCTTAAGGTTACCAAGTTCAACCAGATCTGTATGACATACTTTGTCGTTTTCGGTCTTTTAAATTTGTACTTACGTCTGATATTGAAAAAATGTTCAGACAAATTAAAATTAATCAGATCAAACATTTCTTTTAAATATTCTTTGGAGAGAAAATTCACAAGAACCATTTAAATGTATTGAACTTTCCACTGTTACCTATGGTACTAACTCGGCTCCCTTTCTAGCAACTAGGGTTTTAAATGAAGTTGCAGTTACTAATCAGGCAGATTACCCTCTCGCTGCTGATGCATTATTGCATCAAACATATTGTGATGACGTTCTTGGAGGCGTAGACAACTTCAAGGACTTACAACTCTTATATGATGAACTTAACTCACTTTTAAATTCTCATGGGTTTCCATTACATAAATGGTGTTCTAATTCTCCGCAATTTTTGAACAAAATTTCCAAAGAAAAAACTTTTGAGCAGGACTTAAATTTTGAGGATGCTCCTAATAAAGTTCTTGGCATAAAATGGAACCCTCTAGTAGACTCATTTAGTATTGCCGCTCCCAAAAAATCGTTTACTGGTCCAGTTACTAAGAGAAAATACTCTCTACCATAGCTCAGTGCTATGATCCCTTAGGTTTCTTGTCTCCTATTATAGTCACTGGTAAACTTATTATGCAGAAAATCTGGACTTTAAAATTAGAATGGGATACTCCTATCACGGACAGTACACTCTTACACGATTGGAGTAATTTTATTGATAATTTGCCACTTTTACAAAGCTTAAAAATCCCTAGATATCTTTTAATTGATAAACAAATAAAAGAAATTCAATTTCATGGTTTTGCTGACGCAAGCCTCAGAGCTTACGCAGCAGCTGTTTACATTCGTACAGTTTACACAGATAATTCTGTTTCTTGTTTTTTAATATCCTCGAAGTCCAGAGTTGCTCCCCTAAAAACTGTTACCCTGCCACGATTGGAACTTTGTGCTATGCTATTACTAGCCCAGCTAGTCTCTAAACTTCTTACAATCTATAAACATAGATTTGATGTTTCTTCTATACATCTCTGGTCCGATTCAGAAATTGCACTTTGCTGGATTAAATCCCACGCATCACGTTGGAATATTTTTGTCTCCAACAGAGTTGCACAAATTCAGCAACTAACCTCAAACTTTACTTGGCGACACATAAGGTCAGCAGACAACCCTGCTGATCTTCCTTCCCGTGGTATACCTATTCAAGATATTTTAAACTCAAAACTTTGGTTTAACGGTCCCAACTTCTTGCACAATCCTAATTTGGATCTTTCAAAAGTGTCACTTGCCCCTGAAATAAATAATCTTCCAGAAGAAAAGAAAATTTCGTTAGTCTCATTAGAAATGTCAGATCAAACTGCATTCTGGTCTTCTCTATTTGGTAGATTTTCTAGTTTTCAAGACTACAACGTACAGTAGCTTATACTCTTAGATTTGCTCATAATTGTAAAAACAATGATAATAAAATTGTCGGACCACTTCAGATACACGAATTAAAAAACTCTCTTCATTTAATAGTTAAAGTTTTACAAACTCGACATTTCTCTAAGGAAATATATGAATTGAGTAACAACAAAAATCTCTCAGACAAGCATATTAAAAAACTCAATCCATTTATAGATACACACGGTCTCTTACGTGTAGGTGGTAGACTAGAACATGCTAATATCCCTTTTGAACAAAAACACCCACTTTTACTTCCGTCTAATAATTATGTAGTGTCATTAATGCTTATACAAGAACACAAACGCTTAGGACACGCCGGTGCTCAAAATGTTCTCTCAAACTTCAGACTTAGATATTGGCCTATGAATGGCCTTCGAGAAGTTAAGCGTCTAATAAGAAATTGTGTCACTTGTTTTCGCTTTAGAGCTCAACCTGCTGAGCAAATAATGTCAGATTTGCCAAAAGACAGAGTACAATTTAATCGTCCTTTTAGTCGTGTCGGTGTAGATTACGCGGGTCCTTTTCTTTTAAAATCATCTAGACTACGTAAAGCACCTCTCATTAAATGTTATATTGCTATTTTTGTATGCATGGCAACCAAGGCAATACATACGGAATTAGTTTCTAGTCTATCTACCGAAGATTACATTTTGGCTCTTAAAAGATTTATTTCTCGACGCGGTAATCCCTCAGTCATTTACAGTGACAACGCAACAAATTTTTGTGGTGCAAAAATCAACTTTACTCTCTTTATGAATTTTTTCGAAAAAGGAAACCTTAGAATCCATAAAGGAATATCTTTCTCAAAATGAAATAGAATTTCAATTCATTCCTCCCAGAAGCCCACACTGGGGTGGTATTTGGGAAGCGGCTGTAAAAAGTGTGAAATATCATACACACCGCTTAATAGGTGAAGCTCATCTAACGTTTGAAGAGTTCTATACAGTTTTGGTTTCAATTGAGGCAATTCTAAACTCTAGACCACTTTGTCCACTCTCAAACGATCCCAATGATTTTCAAGCCCTAACTCCAGGACATTTTCTAATTGGCTCTGGTCTTACTTCTTTCCCCGATAAAGATATAACACATATACCTACAAATAGACTTACAATTTGGAAAAGACTTACTCAAATACAACAATCTTTCTGGAAAAGCTGGACCACGGACTATCTTAACAGACTTCAAAATCGTCCGAAATGGTTTCAAACTTTACCTAATATAACAGTTAATACACTTGTTTTATTAAAAGATGATGATACTCCTCCATTGCAGTGGCCCTTGGCCAGAGTTTTGGAAGTGTTACCTGGTAAAGACAACCAGGTTAGAGCTGTTAAAATTAAAACCCGAGATGGTATTTACACACGCAGTATCACAAAAATTTGCCCACTACCCCAACAAGACACACCTGAGTATCAACAAGATTATAATTCTAACCCTACCATACAGTAATTTGTAACACATCATCACATACATTCCCTCTCATTAATTTATTTAAACATATAATGTTTACATTCCTTCACAACAAAACGTTATATCGCGTACTTGTTACATACTTATTTGTTGTAACATACTCTAACTCGTTGTTAAAGAACACGTAGTTACTCCTTTTAACCATTTAATTGGTTACTCACTCGCAAAACCATAAAATGGGTTTTCTCTCTTACTCACTCTTACCATAAAGATGGTTCACACTTTCACGCAAAGGTGTAAGTGAACATTTTTAAATTTCTTGCTCGCGCTTTTACTTGTCTTTAAAGTTTATGAAACTTCAAGGGGGAGTATGTTGCGAAAACTCTCTATTTTCTTACAAAGTTGCAAATTATTCAAATTTACTTCCTTAAAAACATCAAATAATCTTTTTACTGACTTCTAAGAATATTCATCTATTTTTAAATTCTTTGTTTATTTAACCCCGGTTCATGTCTCCTTTCGGCGAAATACCGCTATCAGAAAAAGCTTTTCCCGCTTTATCACAAACGCGGCCGCGCTTTTGGCGGCTTGCGCCACAGCGATATAGGCATGCTTTGTCGAGGCTTTGACTAGTTCCGAGAATAACTTTTAATAATTTCACCCTAGATATTGGTTCTTTTAGTTGACCAATAGGATTTCTAAATTATGGAAGCCATATTTGGTTTAATTTGTTTCTGTATTTTTATTGGTTTAACCATTTCCTTTTTATTTGGACCCACCTCTATTTTAACTTCTCTCTCCCAAATTACTTTTGACAATTTAGTGTAGATTAAGATTTCACTCATGTAACAAGAGGTTACTTTTTTCACGTTAGTTTACGAGAACGTAAGGTTTTCTCTTAAATTTTCACCCCCAAAAAGTGTATTGGGGCTCCCTCAAGTAACATAAGGTTACAAAGATTACGTAATAGACTTGTCAAAAGGACAACTATTACAAAAGAACGTCAAGGTTCTTTTAACTAAGTACTTATCAAAAAGTTTATCTTTTTGCTATTCCCAGCTGTTTTGTGCAAACTGTTTGTACAAATTGTCTTAGAAAAGACATTCCGTGAAAACGCTAAGGTTTTCTCAACTTTTCATTTTTAACTCGTTCCCGAACATTACAACATAAAATAACACCGCAGACAAAATGTCTTGAGACTTTCAACAGATATACTGTACAATAATTGTAATAGTGATTTAAAGTGAATGTGCTGTGCAGACTGGATAAATTTACTGACAA
The DNA here is from genome assembly GCA_014170235.1 of Listronotus bonariensis. Taxonomy (NCBI): domain Eukaryota; kingdom Metazoa; phylum Arthropoda; class Insecta; order Coleoptera; family Curculionidae; genus Listronotus; species Listronotus bonariensis. The sequence goes on from JACEGR010002051.1 coordinate 27,163, forward strand.
TAAACTGTAAGGTAATTTAGAAATAAGATCTAAAAGACTATTCGTGTTTTTTTTCAAGCCTTTATTTAGTTTAACTCACCATTATTTATCAATTTATATTTTTTGTTTTAAATAAAATTTAATTGTTTTAATAGTAGTTTTTCTGTAACAAATTTAGCTTAGAAAGTTCCTACTTTAAATAATAAATCATACTAAAATATAGAACCACCCTGTGGACAAGCCACATCGAAATTAGAAGTGGTTAGTTTAAAGAAACTGCCACCCCTGAGAAAGTTGGATTGGTGTTTAAAGAAACCCAGTTTACATTTTCTTCAAAGCTCCTTTTAGGGAAGGTTGTACTTACAGGGTATGTTAAAAAAATTCAAAGACAATGTAAGCATAGCAAAATATTTTTAAGTTGATAATTTTTATTATTAAAAAAACCTAGGTGTGTGCACTGGTTGGGCTTTCTATACTTTTTAAGTTTTTAAATTTATTTTCTACTGTGAGGCGCGAGGGGCGCTGCGCGCGGGCCGTCGGTAGTGACATACACCGCATACACCTTACGCCGCGTCTAGTAAAAATAAATTCAGCGTTGATACGCTTTTAACTTATAAAATCACTTACCTAATAGGATTTTATGGTGTAGGTACTGTAGATACATAAAATGCCTTTTGTTAATTTTTTAGAGTATAAACTTTCAATTATACGGGATAAGACAAAATATTGTCAAGAAAATTTAAGGAAGATTCTACATTCGAAAATATATATATATAGAAAAGTTCATATAAAAATGGTTAGACAAATTTTCTCTTTTTCAAGACACAGGCTGGTTATACAGGACGTTTTTTCTATCCTTCTTGATTATTATTAAAAGTGGGTGGCAAAATATAAATGAAGACCCTGTACATAATAGAAAATACACTGTTCTAAAGAATTTAATTCAGAGAAAAAAAAGAAAAAAATCTTACTTATGTATAAGCAGGTTTTTATCTAAGGACGTACTTATTTTTAATGATATTTTTTGAATACATTTATTTTTCCAGGAAGAGCGTAACCCAAGTGGCAGGCATTAAAAACGTAATATACCTGCAATTTATTAAAACCTGTAATTTATTTTTAAAAGCATAAAATTTGTGGTGTACCTAATTTGTTATTTCTGGTTTTTGGGGTATATTAATTTAATTAGAGGTCCTTTAGCAAGACTTGCACTCTTGTACTTATAATTTATAAAACTTTGACCAATTTGCAAACAGATATTTTATTTAGTTTTATGTTATTTTTATTATTTTATTATATTGTTTTATGTTTACTAATAAAAAAAACTAAAACCAATCTAAGCGATAATATACAGAGTGTTTCAAAATAAGTGTGAAAAACTTAACGATGTGATTTCTTGTTTAAAATAAAAGGTAGATTCTTGTGAAAACGTAGGTTAAAAAGGCATCATCAGATAATGCAATATAAAAACTACGGAATAAATTGTATTTTCATTTTTAATCCAAAAAAGGGCCACAGATTAATGAAAGTTAATAAAAATATTTTTATAGAATTTCTGAAGTTATTTAAATAGACTACTTTTATCATTCTTGTCAATTAAATACGCACACAAGTATTTTGTCAGTTCTGATCTGTCAATAGAACAACAATGTTTTAAGCAAAGAGGTTAAGAAAAAAAAAATCTCGCAGCACTTCTTGTATTTATATATTTTCTTTTCACCCCTTCGAGGTCATCCCACCTAGGTCCTACTACTGCCCCCCTAGGTGGTGCGGTGCAGCCTATAGGCTTATTGTACCTTGACACTACTCCTTTCCATTCACACGCTATTTATTCCATAACTTGTATGGTTGCCGCTCAGTCCTTTCTTTGACCCCTGAGCAAAACACCGTATGCTGTCGCCCAAACCGGCGGTCACCCATCCCAGTTACGGCCGCGCTTCACAATGCTTAACTCCGGTGATCGACGCTGCCGACCCCACCGGAGCAGCATCGAGCCCGGCCTTGTACTTATATTACTAAATGAGTCAATAATAAAGGAAAAAAGTTTTTATAAACACTAGTGTTTTGAATATGAAAATTGGGGATTTTGTCATTGTTTATAAAAATAATCACATAGTGTTATATATTTTTAAAAAGCAACATTGGTAACATTAAAAAAAAAATAATATTGGGAAAAAATCTGAATTTGCCACTGCATTCTACGAAAAAATTATATTAGAATCAGTTTTAACCTTTTTGAAACGTTATCAGCCAAATGAGATACAAGGGTACCAGAAAATGCAAAATTTTTAAAATCACCTTGTAGCTCAGAAACTATGAGAGGCATGACGGCTTTGTTTATGGCATCTTTTGTTTCACAAAAAGCGGCGCAAATTTACGAAAACCGCAAGGTTCTATCTTTAATAATAACTGAGATATCGAAAACCCGGTTGTTGCAAACAAAATGGGACTAAACATTGGAAAAACAAAAGGCCCGCTAAAAGTAGGAATTATGGAACATAAGCCATTTTTTGTTGTTAATACGGTTCAAAACATTTTAAAAACATTATATTTCCTTGCTAAACGGTGACGTCATGTACTTCGCGTATTTAACCGTGTTTGAATACATCCCGGACAATGGTTTAAAAACAATATACTTATCTCTGTCGGGCGGGCGTATGTAATCGTTCTCATTAAAAACGTTTTTTCGGTCATCTCTTGTAAATTTTTCACATGGCAAGTGAAAAATCTTTATATTGGGTGTAAACTAACGTACATATTAACCCTCGAAAAATAAAAATCATAGTCATAACCTAAAAATTTATTGGGCTGTGACTCAACGGTTTAAAAACCTACATTTTCTTGATTATAATATTTATATTGTCATTTTCGAATACGGTTTGAACCACTGAGACGAATACGCTTAGCAAGAAAATTTGACTATAAGCATAGTGCACAGTAATATATAAGCATTATATTTTCGAAGTGTGATTTAACAATACATTTAAACACAAAGAATTTTTTCATTGTATGTCGTATTAGGAAATGAAATATCGTGCTTCAAATATTTAATATTCATCTGACTCAATTAGCTTTTATTCAGGCTATTCTTACTAATGCCTTCAATAAAAAGTTGTTGTAACATGCTAACAGGATAATAAATACATTAACCTGTGATTAAAAAGAGAAAGTAGATTAGTTAATGTTTTACGCTGTTTTAAAATATGTAGTAGTGAAGGCTGTAACTCCGTTTTGACCAAATCTATGGAGGGTTTTGGGCGCAGCTCACAAATCTAAAAGAATTTTAGTCGAACACGCTTTGTTTCCGAGAGATATCCATCATCAACTTGGTATTTCAAACTAAGCTCCATTTTCTTCATATCTCCCCCTTTTTGCACACAATTTTGATTTTAAGTTAAAGTGGTACAAAATATTTGATTTTCACCTTTTAAAACTTCATTTTTCTATGTATTTTACACTTTTTTAAAATTAAATTGCCCAGCTTCTTTCAATCTTTTCAATTATTGTAAATGCACCAAAACAGTTTATGCATGGCTTGCTGCCTTTTTTAAAGGGACCCTTCCCAATTTATTTGATTAAAGGTGTAAAATACATAAAAACTGGCTTTTCAAAGGTAAAAATCAAACATTGTGAGCCTCATTTTAGCTTTAAATTATGAACTCATGTACAAAAGAGGGGAATAGTAGGTGAAAATATAGGTTAGTTCAAATGCCAACTTTGATGATGGATACCCTCGGAAACAAAACGTTTTCAACAAAAATTGTTCATTCAGATTCGTGATCAGCGCTCCAAAACCCGTGTACCAAAATTTGGTCAAAATCGGGTTGCGGCCGGTTTCTCATACCTAATTACCAAAAATATTAACATAAAAGGTAAATAAAAATTAATAGGTCCTTATAAACTTAGAGATTATTTAAAAATACAAATTTTAAAAATTAGAATAGTTTTTCAACCTTCATAATCACAAAGAAAATTTTTGGCAATAAGAATAAATTTATTTATTTCAAAAAAAGCATTACTTTCTCAAATAGATAGAGCTCTTTAAACTAAGAATTAATGACAATAAAAGGTCTATAAGTAATATTAATATACTTATTATAGTGTGTTTATGAGTAGACTTAAGTATACCTGTATTTTTTTTTTAATTTCTTTTAAGTTACTCATAAAATTGTTACGGACTTTAAAAATAAATGTTTGGTTTATATATTTAAAAATAGAAATTATTTAATTTAGTTTAATAACTAAGGTATATTAGTAATTTACCTTAATTTTTGGTTAGTTGGTTAGTTCATTTTAGGGTTAGTAAGTTATTAATTTACTTTAGGTTTTCCAAAGTTCTTTCAACATTTTCAAAGCTTTTCGAAAAAGCTGGAGTTATGAATTAAAACGTTTACTACATGCTGTATTAAAAGAATTTGCGAGATATTTCTCTTATATTCTAGACTTTTATACGTTACTATAAAAGGACGACGGCAAACCTTGGAAGTTAGTAGGTTTCGACCGTTGTGCTGTTAACTTTAAGACATTGATATATGTATAAAGTTTTGTCGTAGTTGTTACCAGAATTACCTTTGATTGTTAGTTAAAAGCTGGTGATACTAAAGGAATTTCGGACATCTATTGTCTTTATTTATAACTATTTACACAACGTTTCGAGCAATCCTATCTCTGTCCGTTTTCAAGTGTATGCTGCCATCTTGAAATTTTCATCTACCAATTTTACTCTGAAATATAGTATTTGTGCATTTATTTCCCCATGTTTTTAAATTGATCCGTTAAAAAAATAAAAGGGAAAAACATTAATGAAATGCACGGTATAAGCCTAAATAGGCTGTCATAAAGATAAAAGAAAAACTAATAATCAGTTAACTTTGTGTGCTTTATCATCTTTAATAAAAATGCCCATTATATGTTTAATGCTTATACAGGGTGATTGAAAAATCGATCACGGAACTTAAGGGGGTGATTATACTGACTAAAATAAGGGTAGAGCTTCATATAATTTTACAAAATATCATTCGTTTTCGAGTTGCAAGCCGTCAAAGTTCAATTTTTATTTTGGTTTTTTCGCCATATTGCATTTATTTTTTAACCATTTCAGTTCATATTTGGCACACAAGTCGAGCTTTGCAGATTCTAAATTTTTTTAAGACAAAAGTACTTTTTTTTAAATACCGCCAGCGGGCACTTTACCTAAAACTTAAAATTTATTTATATCATAACTTTTATTTTGACAGATATCGCAAAGCTGGGGGCGCCATTTTATAGACAATCAAAACTTTAAAAATAAGGTACTCTTTATTAAAGTCAATAAACCTCAACGTTTAGGCACCAATAGACATCAAAGTTTTCATCAATTTTAATCAAATTACCTACAGTCATACAGGGTGTCCAGTAACTCAACAGAAAAACTTTACAGGGCGATTCTAGAACAGAAAATAAGAAAAAAACTTCATATAAACATATGTCCTAAACGTCTTAGTTTTTGAACTACGGTGTGTTGAATATTAAAAAAAAAAAAATTCTTCATTTTTAACACCCCGTAGTTCAAATACTAAGACGTTTAGGACATATGTTTATGTAAAGTTTTTTTCTTATTTTTTAGTGTAGCATCGTTTGGTTAAGTTTGTCGGTTGAGTTACTGGACACCCTGTATGTATCTAGGTAATTTGATTGAAATTGATGAACATTTTGATGTCTATTGGTGCCTAAACGGTGAGGTTTATCGAATTTAATAAAAGTACCTTATTTAAGTTTTTGATTGTCATAAAATGGCGCCCCTGGCTTTGCGATATCTGTCAAAATAAAAAGTTATAATGTAAATAAATTTTAAGTTTTAGGTAAAGTGCCCTCTGGCGGTATTTAAAAAAGTGCTTTTATCTTAAAATTTTAGAATCTGCAAAGCTCGATTTGTGTGCCAAATATCAACTGGATTGGTTAAAAAATAAATGCAATATGGCAAAAAACCAAAATAAAAATTGAACTTTAACGGCTTGTAACTCGAACACGAATAACATTTTGAAAAAAATGTATATAAAGCTCTACCATATTTCGTCTAGTAGAATCACCCCCTTAAGTTTTGTGATCGATTTTTGAATCACCCTGTATAATAGTTTTTGTGTTTAGCAACAACAATAACATTGCAGTACAATCGAAACTGCTTAGAAGGGTTTTAGCCTAAAAATAGAACAAAGTATTTTACAGGGATTTCAAATAGTACATTCCATAGGGGTGGTACTGGAGGTGGTCTAGGTTGTTTACTCTTGGATAAAATACGAGAAGAATATCCAGACCGTATAATCAGCACCTTTACCATTATTCCAAGCCCAAAAGTGTCCGATACAGTGGTGGAGCCGTATAATGCTACTTTGTCAATAACCCACTTGGTGGAAAATTCAGATGAAACTTACATAATAGGTGAATTATAGTTTTTTTTAATTTTATCTATTTAGAAATATTGTAGTTTCACTATAGACCCAGAACAATGCTAAATTTTTGCTCATCAGCTTGGACGCTCGCTTCGTGATATTTATGAAGCGGGTATCCATCAAGTACACACGTGCATAGCCAGCATCCAAACTGATGACCAAAAATTTAGCATTGTTCTGGGAGTCTATAGTGAAACTACAATCGTCTTTGACCACAGTCAGTAGAGCGAATGGCAGTAAAAGTCACTGATCTGAAAAATAATAAGGATAAATACAGCAAAAGTGACAATAACCCCTACGTGGGCACTGCGCAGTACACTTGTGGGCATGCGCACTAAAAATTTACAGACTAGCGGAAAACAAACAACAGGACCGGGTTTGGAAATTTGGTAAACGAGGGGTTTTTGGGGCGCTAATCACGACTTTTTTTGGAAACGTTTCGTTCTCGAGATATTCATCATCAAAGTTGAAATTCAATTCTTAGTTTCACTCTATTCCGCCTTCTTTTGCACAAAATTCTTGATATAACACCTAACAGGCACACAATATTATATATATCTTTAAAAAAAAACTTTTTTAGTTATTTTACACGTTTTTTCATTAAATTCCAAATCTTTTACCCCTAAAATGCTACAACCATGCATACACCTATGTGTGTAATGGTTTCAGACATGGCGACTTGATTTAAAGCAAACTTTTTATATTAATAAAGAAAGGCTAAAAACCAATAAGAAAAACATGTTTTAAAAAGGCTTTTTATAGTCAAATAAAATAGTGTGCTAATTTAGTGTTACATCAGTAACTTAGTGCAAAAAAAAAGGGAATTATAGTAAAAATAAGAACAGTTTGGCCATGATGACGAATATCTCAAGATCGAACCGTTTCCGAAAAAAAAATAGATTCGTGATCAGCGCCCCAAAAACCAAGGTATAGCAAATTTCGTCAAAACCGGAGTGGCCGCAACTTTCTAGACAATTACCTAATTTTGTTTCTTGGATATATACACATATTTAAATATTTTATTTTAAGTTTGTACTCGTCTTCCATAGAAGTCCCTAAAAATTAAACCGGTTTAGATATTGGGTACTTTTTTGTCTTGTATAATTTAGTATACGAGAGTGCTTTGAAGCACTAATCTCAACTTGAATTTTGTTTTTTGCTGGACCCTCTTTGACTAAACCTTAAAACTGCACGATATTTTTTGCGTTATTATCTTTCTTCTTAAAACTACTTTGACACAACAAAACTAAATCAATTGGTATTTGATTTATTTTATCATAAAACCAATAACTTTTTGTGTAACTAGTTTGAGGACTCAATTTATACACTGTTATTTCACTTTCGCTGCCGTAGCAGTTTTCGTTCAGTTAAACTTGGCGTGTTGTGCCATTTGTAAACGCCGTTGCCTCATTTGACTTGACCAAGTTATCACCTTTGCCTCTGGTCGTTTGCAAACGTTCGTGATCTTAGAGAATTTTATGCTGAAAATTTTTGACTGACCTCAAATTTGCAATCAAAACCACAAGAAAAACCTTCCAATTTCTGCAAAACAACACTATACAATAACTCATTATTTAGTTTTGGTTTATCAAAACTAAAATAAACAAAAGTTAAAAACACCACTGAAAAACAGGAAGACACGCTAAGCACAAATGTCCTTTCATTTGTGCTTAGCGAGAATACCAAATGACCAGTGGCGCCTTTACCAAAAGGCTGAGTAGGCTGAAGCCTATGGCGGCATTTTTAGGGGGCGGCAGACGTTTTTTTGCTCTTCAAAAATATTTCTGAAGGAAAAAGAAGAAGAAAGGGGCGGCGAAAATAAAATAGCCTACGGGCGGCAAACATGTAAGTGCGCCTCTGCAAATGACTAATAACGGTCGACCGTAGATGGGAGGTTGGTTTTGGGCGGCTGACGGCGTCAATTTTACCTGGCGTTTACAATCGGAAAATCCCAAATTATCATGAGTGTGGCCCTGTTGCTATGTAGGTAAACATTTTCAGTGTTCCAACCACTATATTTATTAAAAATACTGCAAATTTTGTCAATGTTGCCAACACTATATTGGATTTTAATTGAAAAACACTAACTTTTATGAGAACTGCGCATGTGCAAAGGTGTGTACAGCAACTCTCCCAGTGTGGGGTAAAAATTTCGTGCGCAGGTCTATTGAAAATATATGGGGAACATTTTCTATTAGCTATCCGCTTTATTTTTCAGATCATTGGTAAAAGTCTATGTAACAATTTTACCCTAAATTAATTCCTAAGAAGGTGGTTAAGCCAACTTATTAAGGATAAACTTTATGTAACGCTGAAGATGACTATTTATATAGTTGAAACATGTCCGTTTTTTAATTAATAACAACCAAAATAAGAAATAGTGGTGCAAGACAGTTTTTCATTTACCTTATATATTATCAATTTTATTGTAAGTCTTTAGGGAGCGCCACCCTGCGGTATCTTGCATAAATTTAAAACAAAATAACCTTTTTAAGCCACTCTGTGTGACTTATAGGAAAATATTCTTATTCTTTAACATAATTAACACAAAAAAAGTATATCTGGTAATAGTTGATATAGGCGGCTGTTTTGAGATATCTGGATTAAATTATAATTATTATCTGAAAATTTACTATATCACATTTTAACCGTATATCTAAAAATCTTTTTGCCCTAAAATAATTTAATAGAATCGTCTGGGTAAATTTAGTAAACATATTTAATTAACAACCTGTATATAAACTTAAAATGGATTGAATTTCTGTAACTATTCTCATATTGTGACCACTGATGCTATAGACTGAACGTTAAACAATAGCGGGAAGAGATTAGGAAGGGAACGTATGAATAAAAATCTTTAATTTATATAATTTATTGTAGTGCTGTGTTTTCAAAAATATTTAAATAGGGTTTTAATTGCTTTTTAGAATCATACTGTATACTCTGATAATACGTTGCGCATATAAAAATATATTTAATATATCTGTTTGGCATATACAATGACCGCCAGAAATGTTGAACCATATGGAAAACTTCTTTATTTTTAATTTCTCATTTTTTTTTATCCTAGATTAAATCTCTGCTTACAGCGAGTAACTTTTCTTCAAATTACTGATCGAAATTTCAAATAAACCATATCGTATACGAGGTAGATATACTGACCATATGACACAAGAAAACAACCTTCATTTTTTAACCAGAGAAAAATTAATTTTGAAAACTTGTTTAGCAGTAAAAGTTCTGTCATGTTTTAAAGCACCAGCCTTCAATTAAAAAATTGAAAAAAACTTATTTTTCAACTTGCCCCCTATAGAGATTAGATCGATACAGTACCGCCGTAAATTATCTAGTCTTTAAATTGGAAAAATGTCAATGTTATTTTTAAAGCATTTAAGTACATGTAGATCAATTAAAAGGGCAAACGCTAATTTTGTTTTCTGTGGTCTCAATCAGACGATAAACCTAAAATTTACTTTTTGATTTATGTTTGATTATTTTGATGACTTTCTATTACAATGTTCAAAAATTAAACTTTATTGAAATTATGGTAATAAGAAAAGATCATAGAATTAAAAACAAATTTTTGGATTTAATCAAAGTAAATACGATCATATGATCATAAATTTAAAAATGCGAAGACGTTTTTTATCAGGAAAAATGATGTGGCACATAATTCTAAAGAGGGTTTTAGGTTTTGACCTTATTGAACCTTTAAAATAACAAAAATTTTACGTTTGTTTTTTAAATTGATCCAAATGTTCTTAAGTGCTTTAAGAATTACAAGGCTTTTACATTTTTTTGAAATTTAAAGACAATATAGGATAATTTACGGCAGTTATTTCAGTTCGATTTAATCTCTATACGAGGTAAGTTGGAAAAGTAAGTTTTCTTTCCAATTTTTTAATAGAAGGCTGTGCTTTAAAATATGGCATAACTTTTAATTCTAATCAAGTTTTTTAAATAATATTTCTCCAAGTTCAAAAATAAAGGTACTCTTTCTCTTGTGTCATATTCTGTTAATTTGCACCTACCACGTATACGCTATGGTGAGTGTTTTGTAAGTTCCGTTGTATGCAGAGATTTTTACCAAAAATAAATTTTTTCGAGAAATCAAAATAAAAAGTTTTCCATATGGTTCATTATTACCCTTTAATAAACATACAGGAAAGAGATATTAAGAACTATATATTTTTTTCTTTTCATTTCGATATTTTTTTTAAATTTAAGAGCTAAGATGAAAACAAACGTTTTCTACCAAAAACTGTCATTTTCTTTTAATTTTAACGAAACGGCTGCTTTTAAACAACAAGTTTTTATTGGATGGTCTTTTTATTGGGAACACGCCAAAAAATTGGAAAGAATGGGACCGCTACGGTCCTGGTTTCGGGGATACGAGCTAACCCTTGTTCAGCCCTAAAAAAACCCCCCAAAAACCGAAAAATTTAATTGAAAACGACGTTTCGTTGGCAGTCTGTCTGCCACCGTTATCACGTTAAAATTAAGTTAAAAGATAGAAATAAAAAAATTACTAATGTTTAAATTAAAAATGATTTAAATTTTAGGCTTTTTAGTATTGCAAATTAAATATAGTCTGGACATTTTGTGTCATGAGTGACATATATAATTAACACCCTGTTACCCGGTAACAAACATACAGAAAAAGAGATATTAAATACCATAAAAAAAAATTGCTTTTTTTTATTTTTCATTTTATATTTTTTTATTCAATTTAAGAGCTAAGATGAAAAACAATATATACTTATGTCACTCAAGACATAAATACCAGACTATTTTCAGTTTGCAATACTAAAAAGCCTAAAATTTAAATCATTTTTAATTTAAATATTAGTTAATTTTTATCTTTATCTTTTAACCTAATATTAACTTTGACAACGGTGGCAGACTTGCCACCAAAACGTCGTTTTTAATTAGAATTTTTGGGTTTTGGGGGTTTTTCTTTATTTTGTTTCAGATGACCGGCCAGTTAATAGGGGTCAATAGGGTTAAACAGGGTCAGCTCGCTATACCCCGGGACCACGACCGAAGCGGTCCCATTCTTTCCAGTTTTTTGGCATGTATCCAACAAAAAGACCATCCAATAAATGAATCCGCCTAACCAATATAGAGCATATCTTCAGCAAGTTTTTTGTCTTATATTATTATTATGTTTTTATTTCTGTAGATAACGAAGCTCTTCACGACATATGCTTTCCGTACATTAAAGTTGTCTGCTCCAAGTCTTGCGGATCTTAACCATCTTATATCTGCTGTCATGGCCGGCGTGACAACATGTATACGATTTCCAGGGCAGCTAAATGCAGATTTAAGAAAAATTCAAGTAAACATGGTGCCTTTCCAAGATTGCACTTTTTATTCCTGGATTTGCACCTCTTTTTCAAGAGGTAATCATTTAAAGACGTATAAATAATTAAAATACCTTTTTCTTTGTCTTTTTAAATAAAATAGCCCTTATTTATTACATCTATACGATACTCACAGGAGTGATTCAGCTATAATATAAATCCAAAATAAATTTGGCGATTACTCCAATAAATAAACATTTATATTAAATTAGAATAATTTTTAAATTTCACAAAACATTTTACAAAAAATTATCCTATATGGCTCCACCCCAAGGAAACTAAACTTTTTAATAAGGAGCGCTCGATCCTAATTAAGCCTATGTTCACTAAATTTTGTGACGTAATCTTTTCCCGTAATTATTTGTTTACAGTCGTACTGAAAGCTTTTTTGAGGTATTGGTGTTATTTTTGCTTATTAGTCATTGAAGATCCACTTTTATACATGTTTAGTTTTTACTGCTCGTAGTTAAACTAAGTAGTTATTAAGGAATTTATGGTTTCGTCCGTTACTTTGTGACCGTACATTTTAAATTAATAAAATAAAACAAAAAATACTTTGTTCCTTAGTCACTTAATTGAATATTTAGCTGCCGATAGCTGTTTCGTAGTACAACTACATTTTCAAACGTACCTGACAAACTAAAATTATGTTACTTATATAAACAGTAATACCTAATAAAAAACATATTTTTTAAAAGAGGTTTTAAAATCAATATGGTACAGTTGTGAAATTTAAAGATTTTATTGCTATATTTTATAAAAGCTTTACAAGGGGTAGATTTCTAGGTCAATCTGTAGTGTTAAGCAGATGTAATTCTGTTTTTATGATTTATAGATTTCAATATTTTCTAATGTATCTAGTTTTCGCCCTTTTTGTATCTACATGTAATATTTTTAGGGTATTGATTTCTGGAAATTCGTGTCCGGTTTCCAGAAACTGGTTTCAGAAATTTGATGTTGTTCTCCCTAACCTATAACATGAGTTATGTTCTTTAAACCTAGTTTCGAAATTTCTTGTTCAATGTAACAGCTATTACACTCTTCACAGGTGCTTATAAACCCTGATTTTTTAATTTACTTTGTTTATCTTTCACATTAAATATCATGTTTGACGAATCGACTTGATGGTTTATGTGCTATTTTCTGGTTTTAGTTTAGACAGGGTGTTCCAGATTCTTGTGATATTTGGCCAAAATAAGTTAGGGTTTTTAAATGGTTGGTTTGTTTTTAGGTATTTTGGGTAAATCTGGTTGAGGGTGAGTTGTTTACGTTTCTTATTAATTACATCGCTCAAAACAATGGTTATCCTCCACCCTTAATAAACTCTATAAATAATAAGAAACGTAAACAACTCACCCTCAACCAAATTTACCCAAAAATACCTGAAAAACAAAACCAACCATTTAAAACCCTAACTTATTTTGGCCAAATATCACAAAAAATTTCGAACACCCTGTCTAAACAAAACCAGAAAATAGCACATAAACCATCAAATCGATTATCAAACATGATATTTAATGTGAAAGATAAACAAAATAAATTTAAAAAATCAGGAGTTTATAAGCTTACTTGTGAAGAGTGTAATAGCTGTTACATTGGACAAACGGGAAGAAATTTCTGAAACTAGGTTTAAAGAACATAACTCATGTTATAGGGTTAGGAAAACAACATCAAATTTTGCAAACCGTTTTCTGGAAACCGGACACAAATTTCCAGAAATCAATACCCTAAAAATATTACATGTAGAACAAAAAGGGCGAAAAACTAGATACATTAGAAAATATTGAAATCTATAAACATAAAAACAGAATGTACATCTGCTTAACACACAGATTGACCTAGAAATCTAACTCCTTGTAAAACTTTTTATAAAATATAGCAATAAAATCTTTAAATTTCACAACTGTACCATATTGATTTTAAAACCTTTTTAAAAATATGTTTTTATTAGGTATTACTGTTTATATATAAGTAACATAATTTTTAGTTTGTCAGCACGTTTGAAAATGTAGTTGTACTACGAAACAGCTGTCACGGCTAAATATTCAATTAAAGTGACTATGAACAAAGTATATTTTTTGTTTTATTTTATTAAGTAGTTATTAGTACTGCAGTTACAGAGAATTTTAAAATCTCTAAACAGGGGTCACTGAACCTAAGATATTTTTTTAAAGGGAATTTACGTCTAAATTGTTATTAAGGGTGAGATACTATTTTTATGTTTTTTAAGTAATTTTATTTTATTTTCTGCAAGTTTTGGTTTAGTTTGTCAGATAAAAATATATTATGGCAAAAAGTTGACGTCACAAACGTATATTTTTGATAAATATAAAAATTGAGCGCTCCTTATTTAAAGTTTATCTTCCTTGGCTCCACCCTATGGAAAAATAAGTTTAAATGAACGCAGTGCAGGGCAAAAGGAGTTTGTAAAAATCCCACTTGAACTTTCCAGCTGCAAAGAACAATGTGTTGCCTTTTTATTAAATGCCCTAAATAAATATATTTTTTTTTCTTCTATATAGGGAAACAATCATATTAAAGATTAAAAAGTCGAAAGGATTATTTTAAAGTTGTTTTAAACGTAAGAACACGCAAATCAAACCCTGTATGTACAAAAATGTCATTTAAAGAAATTTCAGGTTATAAAAATGTCAATTATGAAATATTTTAGGTTATAAAATGTCAATTTTTCCGAATTCTGAAATATCTACGTTTAGTAACTAGAAATTCTGATTCTCATTTGTTTATTTCGGGGTAAAATTTGTACCATAGTAGCTGTGTGGAATACAGGGTGTCCCACAATATGTGGGCTATCTTCCAGTTTCCTATAGAACACATGAAAATAATATGACAACTTCCTATAAACTGTTTGTTCTAAAGCCCTTTATTACAGAAAGATGTTCCCTTAAAAACGTCGCTGACATTCGGTTTTTCTTGAATAACTTTTGTAGTACTAATGAAATAGTGAAATAACCCCTAGCTACCTAATATACTTGCAAAATGTTTTAACAGGGCATCATCTTAAGGACTCCTTAGATATGTCATATTAAAACATTATTATAAGTACCTACTATAAAAGTAATCAAAAGAGCGGAAATAGCATTAATTCTGGCTCGCAAGAACATATGGCAAAACGTGGGGACTAAGACCACAAATGGTTCACTGGTTGTACAATACTGTGGTGAAACCAGCCATAACATATGCATCCATTGTTTGGTGGACCAAGACCAGACAGCACACGGCTATGCTTCGGCTGGGCAAGGTGCAAAGACTAGCCTGCCTTGGCATAGCGGGATGCATTAAAAGTACACCAACAGCGGTCTTGGAGACCCTACTTGACCTCCCGCCACTGCATATAGTGGTACAAGGGGAGGCGAGAATGGGGGTATACAGACTGAAAAATAACCTGAGCAACACAAAAGTTAGATCAGGACACATGGAAATAAAAATATCATAAGGAGTCCCATAATGGATTTGAGGACAGACTATATGACCCCACAAATCGTACCCAGAAGACCCTTTCAGGTGACAATACACCCAAGGGAGAACTGGGCAAACGAAAATTTCAGACTCTCTCTTCGAGGTCAAACCTGGTATACGGACGGGTCCAAAACCGAAGAAGGGTCAGGAGCAGGTGTCTACAGTGAGATGGGA
Source organism: Listronotus bonariensis (assembly GCA_014170235.1). NCBI lineage: Eukaryota > Metazoa > Arthropoda > Insecta > Coleoptera > Curculionidae > Listronotus > Listronotus bonariensis. The sequence goes on from JACEGR010002051.1 coordinate 42,587, forward strand.
AACACTCGTTTGACCTTTCCACTGGGAAACCACGCCTCTGTATTTCAAGCAGAAATTTTTGCGATCTTACAATGTGCCAGGATTAACAACCAAAGGCCCCGCACAAATTGTACAATCAACATTCTTACGGATAGTCAAGCAGCCCTTGGTGCACTAACTAATCCCAAGGTATCGTCTTGGCTGGTACTAGAATGCCTCGAGGAACTCAGGGAACTGGCGGAACGCAACAACACGAGGTTGATGTGGGTGCCAGGGCATTGCGGAATTCGAGGCAATGAAAACGCAGACGAACTGGCTAGAAGGGGTCAGCCACGACATACGTCGGTCCAGAACCAGTCCTTGAGTGCCAAAGAGTACCTTCCGAGTGCGGTACAAAAACTAGGTAAAGGACCAGCAAAGACTGCACTGGGAAAGGCTTCCTCAACACATGCATGGGAAAATATACATCAGTGGACCATGCACAAAAAGAGCTAAAGAACTACTCAAAATGGGTAGGAATCAGCTAAGAACGATCACAGGTTTCCTCACCGACATGCTCCAGTGAAAGAACACCTAAATAAAATGAGATTATACAATCGGAGATCTGGACTGCAGATTATGTGGAGCAGAGACCGAAACAGTATCCCACATACTGTCAGAATTGTGAGGCACTGGATCACAAAAGACAGGCAATCTTCGGGGATATTAGAGTGCCCCCTGGAAACATATGGTACGCACCCAGCAGACCTTATACCGCCTTCTTCAAGGAACTAGGGTACTGGAATGGGTACAATAAAACGGGAGTTTGGTACAATAAGCCTTCAGGCTGCAGTGCCACCGGACATGCAGACGGCTCCCTGGGAAAAAAATATAAAAGTTATACAAGTGAAACCGATTTTCAGCGGGCGTCCTTTAAGGACACATATATTAGTAAAGAGGGGCAATGCAATGCAATCATCAGTTATCCATTTTTTGCAGTGGTATACGAGGTATGACAAAAATATGAATTTTGCTTAACTTGCAATAACGAGCGTTTCTGTGACTTTACGCTGTTTTGACAGTTCTAAAGCTTTTTTACTTATTACGTTTCAAAATAAGTAAGTAAAAACCTAAATTTTCTTCGTTAACGCATAAAAAAATTTAAAAATAGTAATTTATGTAACTAGAGCATTAAGGGATACTTTTTTACGATTGGGAAGTTTGACAGCACGACCCGTTAGGCAAGTGCGGCAATCTCATGAGTAAAAAAAAGACTTTATGCATGTGTTACATACTATATCTTTTCTACGACCGTATAAAAATTCCCCGAATTACCAATTTATACTTGTTTTATTTATTTAAACTTATTAATTTTAATTTTGGCAGCACATCCATTATAGTGCAACAAAAAATTATAGCCTCCTTATTTTTTAAAAGACAATTATCCTCTTTATAACTATGCCTTGATTTAATTTTAGAAAATTGTATGTACTTACTTTTTGTAGAAATAATACTAAAACAGTAAAAAATTCTTTTCAATTTCTTAGTCATCCAAATTCATTATTACTATTAATTTTTAATAACGTCTATTAAATTTATTGGCAAACTGTCAAATTTTAAACCTAATGACGAAATCAAAGGTAACCTGACCGTTTGGTTTAGTTGGTGTCACGTTTACTGTTACATTGCATAAATTGATATTTAAGTTTATTGTAGTAGGAACGGAAACAAAACATTAATTTAAAATGTGAAAAAGCTTGAAGTGTTAAAAAAGTTACTTTTTTTAACACTTTATCTAGTGTCCTAGAATGGAGTGCTTTACGTTTATGTTAACAATTAAAATAAATAATAGTTTAAAAAACTAAAAAAACACGCTTTTATATGCAACCGAACTAAAAATTAGAAAATAATTTTTCATTACAAAGAGTTTGTCACTTCAGAGTAAAAAGCGTGGGGTGCTTAATATATTAAATGTTATAATTATTCTATTTGCCAATATCTATGAGGGAAAAGAAGTTATGAAAAAATAGTAAAATGCACCCCACGCTTTTACTCTGAAGTGACAAACTCTTGTAATGAAAAATTATTTTCTAATTTTTAGTTCGGTTGCATATAAAAGCGTGTTTTTTTAGTTTTTAAACTATTATTTATTTTTCATTTTTAGTTCGATATATCAATTAGTTTTTTAAAAATAAATGCTCCAGTTTATTCACTAAAAAATCCTTCGCCATTTTGTCAAGAGTAGTATTAGGACACTTATTTATCCTGGCGGTCCTAATCAGGATAACGGGATACTGTTTTTAAATTATTGCATTGTCATCGGTCCTTGATACGTGTGCAAAGTTTCAAAGAAATTGAATCGCTGGAAGTTGGTAAAAATTAGGCTCAAAGATTCCGTTACATAGAATAGTTACAACCCAAGCTAATAAAAGCGTGTTAGAAACAGAATTTTTTTAACGGTCGTGAAAAAGGTTTTTTTTTTTGAAAATTTGAAAAACTTGCATATTTAAATTTATTTTCTAATCCTAAACATCTTTTAATAAAATAATTTTTGATATTATAAAAATAAAGATACTTTCCTCTTGAGCAGAATTCATATTTTTTGACATACCTCGGATACCTCTGCAAAAAATTAATATCCTATAAATTTAGTTTGTATTTTAGACCATGCAGAACTTTTTATAAAGAATAAAGTTTTTTCATAAAATTATTTAAAAAAGTTTTCCGTATTGTGCGAACTTAAGTAGACACGCTGTATATATATCGTATATCGTTCTTTCAGAGTTATTTGCAGGACAGACGTCAGTTTGTTAGATTACATAAGGAAGTGTCGGATATCAGAGACGTGACCTCGGGTGTGCCGCAAGGCTCCATTTTGGGGCCACTTCTTTTTTACTATATACATTTGACATGAGTAATGTGACGGAATTTTCCAAAACACAATCTTATGCTGACGATACTCAATTAATATACACTTTTGATCCAAATGATTACAATGAAATTGAGGCAAATGTCAATTCGGATTTGCAAAGAATTTTGAATTATAGCAATAAACATAATCTTAAATTAAACTCGAAGAAAACCCAGGTCTTACTTTTTGCACCTGTTGGATGCACTGAATTTTTGAAGAATTATCTTAACTTTTATATTGATGGTCAACGTCTCTGCTTTTCCGAAACTGCCAGGAACCTAGGAGTAAACTACGATGTCAAACTTAGATTTAGTCAGCATATTTTAAACTTAAGTAAAAAGTCGTATATGGCTTTAAAGATGCTGTACGCAAATAAACATATCCTTAATTTTAAAGTTAGAAAAAACTCTGTGAAGCATACATAATGTCAACAATTTCTTACTGTATTACAGTATATTACCCTTGTTTAACGCAACAAGACAAACAGCGTCTTCAAAAATTCAAAACAATTGTTGTCGATTTATCTTTGGTCCAAAAAATATGACCATGTTTCGGAAAAATCAAAGAACTGAGATGGTTAAAAATAGGTTTCTTATTTCAATATCTTTTACTAGCATTTACCTATAAGTTATTGCTGACATCTGTCCCAATTTATTTAAGATCTAGGCTAATTTTTAGAAATGAGGCTCATCATGTTAGCGTTAGAGTAAATTCTCTTACCATTCCACAGCATACTAAGGCTCTTTTTCAGCGATGTTTTACATACAATGCCGTCAGATTATATAATGAATTTACAATGTATTTTAGTTGTAACACATTGGCCACTTTTCGTAGTAAAGTTAAAAATGTACTAACCAGAACATAATTTAGATATGTAGATTGTAACTATAGATGTAATTTAACTATAGGTAATATTGATGTAATTTTATGAACTTTATGTAAGTAAATTTAAAGATAAAGGGTTAAGCTGAGTAGCTGGTAGTCATCAGCTAGACTTCGCCCTTAGGAATTGTTATAGTATATTACATTACAAGTGTGGAAAATGACTAATTTCACACGAGTGGGAATATTGTAGCACGAGGCGTTAGCCGAGTGCGACATACCCACGAGTGTAAGAAAGTCATTTTCACACGAGTACTGTACACTATTTTTCCTACGACCACAAATTATTCACCAAAAAATAGATAAATTAAAGTTTGTCTGTTCAGAAAAAATAAAAACAATTGAGAACTTTGCAACACTAGGGTGATATTTACTTTGCAACACTAGTGTGATATATACTTTCCTCACTGCTATATTATACTGTTTTGACAATATTTTTACATCGAAAATCACCTACCTAGAAGCATTATATAACTTTTATCATTTTTGGAATTTAAAAGGCCCTCACTTAATAAAAATTGTATGGTTTTGTTAGGTAATAACGCTAATACTTAGTTTAATACGGTTTTCTGCTATTATAAGTGTTTTTAAAAATTATCGATTCTTACATATTTTAGACACTCTTCTAAATAAAACGTAAGTGGTGCATATCCAAAATATTCCGTTTTTTAAAAATATCAGTAAATAAACTTACGGGACCGGGGAGTGAAAAGGGGTGCTGGGTGGGGTAAAATTGGTAAAACGAGTTAATGAAACTGAACATCACATATAAAAATTAAGTAAAAATAACAGTTTTTCCTCATATTTTTAAGAAAAATATAAAAAAATGAAAATTGTAAATGCATAACCTAAAGTCCTAAAAGTAAGGAAAAACGACTACCAAACGTCAGTTACCATGCAAAATATGGAAAGCATTTGGCAACGTCGGAAGGGTCTGATTCTATTTATAAATGGATAAAAGAAAGTGGATTCATAAAGTGTGTATTAGCCTTAGGTTTAATTAGGGATTAAAAAAGATTTAACTAGTTGTTTGAGTACACGAAGAAAGAGAGGAAGGAATTTGATCTATAGGCTTTTTTTCTCTGGCGCTTTAGGTCGAACGGTCAAGCGGCAAGGCTGCCTCTATAAAGTACGTGCTCAAAGGTAGAAGGGAGATTTTTAATTTGATCTACTTACCTGACAACACTGTGCCAGTCAGTGAAAGTTGTTTTTTGTGGTTATGTCTATTTTTGTTTATGTTTTTATTTTTTCGTAAATTTTACTAAATATAAAATAAGATGATTTTCGCTAATTTGGGTTCTACCGTTTAAGGTAAATAAAAAGTTTTTTTACTGTCACTACAATAAATATGTCACTTGCAAAACCAATAGCAGTTTTTAGAATGACATCATAATATGTATCACACCAGTGTTGTAAAGTACTTTGCAACACTAGTGCTGTAAAGTACTTTGCAACACTAGTGTGATATAACGCATTTTCTATGCATGAAATCAGTGTGCTATTTGCTATTTTCACAAGTGGTCGTAGGAAAAATGTAATTTTTCAATTCTTAATAAAGACCATTATTATTATTATTATTATTAATATTATTATTATATTATGTTTAATATCAAATAGTGTTTATCTAATAAGCAGAATGGTAATCGACGCTTTTAATTAGGATCTAAAACTATAAAATAAAATTTGTTTTTATAGGTAACAGACCTTACAAGAATTCTACAGTACCGGAATTAGTCATGCAGTTGTTTGACGCCAAAAATCTTATGTGCGCTTGTGATCCGCGAAAAGGAAATACCTAACAGTGGCATCCATATTTAGGGGTCGTATGTCAACTAGGCAAGTTGAGGAACAAATGGTTAATATACAAAATAAAAATAGTAGTTATTTTGTGGAATGGATACCGAATAATGTAAAAACGGCTGTTTGCGATATACCACCAAGAGGCCTTAAGATGTGTGCCACTTTCATTGGTAAGTAAAAGGTGCAATTTGGTGCACTACAAAGTACCAATTATACGTTGTTTTTAAAATGTTTACATTTACTGTCTTTGTGCCGTTAACCTCAAAAATACGAAAAGCTGAGAATACAATAATTACCGTTGCTTTTCATTTTACATACTCTTCGGAAGTTCTTAACAAATGGGACATTTTTTAATTATTAATTTTACAAAAAAGTGTCTCTTCATAAAAAGTCCTGCTTGATGAGAAAATACATTACCACAAAAATATTTGAAGGTTGGATGTACAGGGTGTCCCATTTTGGTTGTCCCTTATGAGGGACTTGGAAACCATAAGAGATATTAAAAATCCGATACCCCATCCTCGAGCTCTTTTTTGGAGAAAACATTTATGGTAAAAACAGATCATCGCTATCGCGAAGCGTTTCAGAGATACAGGGTGATTCTTGATTTTTTCACTTTTTGAAAAGGTCCTGTAGCTTTGTTGTTATTGCAGATACGAGAAAACTAATTGCACATTATACAGACACTTTTTTCCGTAGAATCCAGTGGCGTAGCCAAAAATTTTCTTGAGCTGTCATTTTTGACATATGACCCAAACATGTTTTTTTTTTTTATTAGGGACACCCTACAAATGATTAGGTAATTAAATTGCTTGTTTTTTTCTGATTAAAATAATATATCATAGTAAGTGGTTTATTAAATTTTTTACGTCAAATATTAGAAAAATTATGATTTTAAAGACGCATTGCGGCTTCTATCTGTTTTTTAAATTGTTTTATATTTTTGTTTTAAAAGGAATCTGTCATCCCTTAGCTCAGGAGACATTTCCGTAGAAAAAAAAACAAAAAATTAGTTTACAACAACAATAATAAACAATTTTTTAATTTTTTTATTTTTTATGAATTCTCCATGTCAACTTTACCAATAAAGCAAAAAAAATGTTAATTCCAAAAAAAAAAAAAATTGGACACACCCTGTATCTTTTATATATATATATATATATATATATATATATATATATATATATATATATATGTATATATATATATATATATATATATATATATATATATATATATATATATATAATAATATTCTTCCTTATCATATATTATCCACCATAATTTCATTCTTATATATTCATAAATAAAATTGTAGGAAATTTTTAAAGTTAAAAATAAAAAAAATCATTTTAATTTTTAAGGCACCCTCTATCATTTTTTTATGTATAATAATATTTCTTACCATCACATTTATCAAATACCAAAATTTCATCCCTTTATTTTCATAAATAAAATTGTAGGAAATTTTTAAATTTTAAAATAAAAAAAAATATTTTAATTTTTTGAGACACCGTGTATTATTTTATTATACGTATTAATAATCTTCTAAATCATGTTTATTATTTACCAAAATTTCATACTTATATATTTATAAATAAAGTGGTAGGAAATTTTTAAATTTTAAAATAAAAAAATGCGTCTTTAAAATCATAATTTTTCCAATATTTGACGTAAAAAATTTAATAAACTACCTACTATGATATATTATTTTAATCAGAAAAAACAAGCAATTTAATTAGCTAATCATTTATAGGGTGTCCCTAATAAAAAAAAACATGTTTGGGTCATATGTCAAAAATGACAGCTCAAAAAAATTTCTGGCTACGCCACTGGATTCTACGGAAAAAAGTGTCTGTATAGTGTGCAATTAGTTTTCTCGTATCTGTAATAACAAGGGCTACAGGGCCTTTTCAAAAGTGAAAAAATCGAGAATCACCCACTGTATCTCTGTCACGCTTCGCGATAGCGATGATCTGTTTTTACCATAAATGTTTTCTCCAAAAAGAGCTCAAGGATGGGGTATCAGATTTTTAATATCTCTTATGGTTTCCAAGTTTCCCATAAGGGACAACCAAAATGGGACACCCTGTACAGATTGGCTTAAAAATGCCTTGCTTCCAAATTAAAATAAGGGTTTTATTTCTAACTTACGGCACCAAACTTTAAAGGGGTGATTTCTTATGTCATTTTATGAAGAAAAGTTTTTATAAACATATGCCCGGAGTTGCTTTGTTTCTGAGATAGGGCGTTAAATATTTTTAAAGGTCTGTTTGTTTTTAAATATCTTAAATACGAAGCCAGATACAGAAAATGTACTACACTAAAAGAGTTGTAGTTTTAGTTGCTTTAAAGAAAAAAATATATAAAAACTGCATTAAAAACCAGTAGCGTACAGTGGGCACGACAGCCAATATTATTGAAAAAAATGTACGTCACTGGCTTTTTATGCAGTTTTTATATTTTTTTCCTTTAAAAGCAACCAAAAAATACAACTTTTTAATGTAGTACATTTTTTTTGTATCTAACTTCGTATTTAAGATATTAAAAACAAACAGACCTTTGAAAAATATTTAACGCCATGTATCTCGGAAACTAAGCAACTCCGGACTATGTTTATGAGGAACTTTATTTCATAAAATGACATAAGAAATAACTCTTTAAAGTTTGGTACCGTAGTTAGGAAACAACCCTTATTTTAATCAGAGAAACAAGTCATTTTTAAGCCACCCCGTACATCCAACCTTCAAATAATTTTGTGGAAATGTATTTTCTCAACAAGCAAGACTTTTTATATGGAATAACTTTTTCGTAAAATTAATAATAAAAAAGTTTCCCATTTGTTCAGAACTTCCGAAGACACGCTGTATATTGTGAGGTTTTAAAGTCCGTCGCCCTCTACTAACTTCCGAACCGTTTGGTATATTTTCATGAATTTTGAAACGATAATTTATGACAGATGACAGCTGGGTGCCACTTTTGATTATTTTTTAAATAAAAAAGGGTATCTAGAATAAAAGTCAGTCGCTTCCAATGACATTCTAATGCTGCGTCCAGACTTGCAACAATTCGCGGCGCCGAATAGCGCGCCACATAGCCCCACATAGCATGGACGTGGACTTACAGGCTGCCCCCAACCCCCATCTACGAGGCTACCGTTAGGTTAGGATACAAACCACAAACAAAATTGGTTAAGGTGTTTGCATAAAGAATTTTAGGTTACGTTACGTATGCGTTTAACCTTTTTTGATCGCTCACTACTTATCGTCTTTCGTTGCGTATACTGATGAATGTTTTAGTTTATAATTTCAAATAATTTTGTCATTAGGCTTTCCATAAGTCGGCTCTTATTTTTGTGATCTGCATAGGGCAAGGCGCACATTAAAGTGGTAAGCAAGTGACGTTTATGCCAGGTGGTAAGTCACTGTCAAGCGCGCATTAAAAAAGAGTGGCGGTAAAATGAATAGAATAGAATAGAATAGAATAGAATAGAATAGAATAGAATAGAATAGAATAGAATAGAATAGAATAGAATAGAATAGAATAGAATAGAATAGAATAGAATAGAATGAGAATAGAATAAGAATAGAATAGAATAGAATAGAATAGAATAGAATAGAATAGAATAGAATAGAACTTTTTAGTATTAATTTTACGGGAAAAAGTTATTCTTAAAATCAACAATTTTTCTGTCTATACAAACAAGACTTATCATGTGTTGTTTCGATTTAGAAAATAGTGTGATTCATAAAGGTCGTTCCAAATTTACATACTTTTTTTTAGGTAATAGTACAGCAATTCAGGAATTGTTTAAAAGAACTGGTGAAGCTTTTTCAGCAATGTTTAGAAGAAAAGCATTTCTTCATTGGTATACTGGTGAAGGGATGGAAGAAAATGAGTTCACTGAAGCTGAATCAAATATGAATGATCTAATATCCGAGTATCAGCAATATGAGGCGGCTACTAATGAGGAAAATGAGGACTTAAATGGTGATGATGATGACGATGATGATTATTAAAAATTGCTCAACATTTTAAACGTAACCAAATATTTATAAGAAAGAAAAATTTGTAATAATTTAAATAAATATGGTTTATAAATTTCCGTTGTACAAAATAATGTGTTACATCTCCAGTAGAAATAATTAAATGTGCAATAATTTAATAATAGCACGAAACCCCAAAGCTGTCGAAGATTTTTTAAAATTATTGTGTATGAAACTTTTTGCCAGAACAATGATTTTTTTTATAAATATTTTTTCAATATTTTAATGTTTTGCCAATCAAATGAAGATATATGTATATTTTTAAGTTTCACACCCTGTATCTCAAAAGTTAGGACAGTCAGAACATAAGTTTATTTGAACTTTCTTCGTAAAATCATCTAAGAATTCACACCCTGCTTATCATTAAAAAAAATAAAAATGTGGAAGCTTTAATATTTCGAAACACCCTGTATATTTTTTTCTAAAATTACTAAGATTTAAAAAAATGTTAACGTTTCTTTTAAGTTAATCGATAAATGCCCTAAAATAACCCGAATTACAAGTTATTTCTTCCATGCAATAATCCTCTGGTAAGTAAACAAGAGCATTCAGAAGAAAAATTATATCTATGCCACTGACGACTTTTTTAAAAAAGTAAAAAACCGTCCCGAGATAAATGTCCGTAGTTTCTAAAAATTGTAGAGAAACAATTAAAATCTTAAATACAGAATATGTGGTGCTCACAGAATCTTTGGGAATTGAAATTTTACCAAAATACAATTTAGTTACATTTGCGACGCTACTGACGCGTTAATAATTTTTCTAGAAATAAAATTCTAATACAGTTTTAAAAGGGTACTGATGTACATTTGAAATTATCTAAAAAAATTAATCGCTGTGATGAACTGTTAAATACAGGGAGTACAAAATGAAAAAAAATCAATTTTTGAAAAAAAAAATTATAACATGAAAAATGGAGCAGATATCAAAAATCTGACAAACTTGTTTTTTCAAAATGGCCTACTGAATGACACTCTATAATTAAAAATTAAAAACGATTTTTTTTTGTAGAATGTCGCTCTTGACGAAGTTTTTGTAAAAAACGGACTTTTCTATGACACCCTGTAGAATGAAAATAAGAGAAAATTTACACAAAGTGAAATGGCCATTTTCCCAAAAAGTTATACTACAAAACGGTAAAAGCGGCATTTTGCTGTTGCATTTTATTTAAGAGTAATAATGATTTGAAATTTACCAAAAAAATTTCCAGTTGCAGTTGAATTGAGCAGCAGTTTAGTTGCTTTAAAAATTTTGACACAGTGATTATGGATAATGGAAGAAACGAGTTATAGGTCTCAGAATATCGTCATAACTGACCAGAGGCGTTATTAGGATTGTTTAAAAATACAAGTTTTATCATTACCACATTCAGCTGAAATAAGTGTTAATGGAAGTAGCATTATAAGCAACTAATGATTTTTTTCTGTGAATTTTAAAAATAGTGGCAGATAATACAAAATCTTTTAATTTTGTGCTTTTTTCCAACAAATTTACATTTTGCAATAACGGCTTAGTAAATAGGCATAGCTATATCACAGCCTACTTACATTTAAATAGACATAAAAGAATAAAAATATGTTAAAACGAGAATTTACTTTAAAAGTATAAAAGATAGGTATAGGCACCTATACACCATTTGAAAAAGCATTTGGTTTGTCATCATGTGGTGTAAAAATACAGGGTGTTCTATTTAAAAGAAGAGAGATCTTGCCGTTTGACTTTCTAAAAATTTAAATTATTTTTTGATCACCCTGTATAATCTATGATCTCGATATGACCTACGTATGATAAGGCAGACTTTTCCTAATCTTGTAACAAATTTTTAAGTTTAAGGAGTTTATATTGTTAAAATAAAATTAATTTAATTGCACCCCTGCATTTTGAAAAAATCAAATATCACAAAAACGAATAAAATTAGACACTTGGTACTATTAACAAACTTACATTATTTTTTTATGCAGAATCTAAAACCGTTATAAAATATAGGGTGTTCCATTTAAAAAATATAATTTTGATACGTCACACTTTTTTGAAACATCCTTATAGAGTAAAATAATTTTATACTGTGGCCTTATCCGACCTGTATATGTTTCAATATTTACTTTTTAAAAAACCCAATGGTTATCCAGCTACAGACCGTGTCGAATATGGTGGACCACCCAGTATAAAAAAAAACACGGCGAATTGACTCGTACAAAAACAATGCAGATCGGATAATAAGATCGGACAGGGAGAGTTATACAAATTTTCGTACCAGCATTTTTTTGTATCATGCAAGAAAGATGCAGCTCCAAAGCTGACATTTCTTTTGTGGCAAATTATTATTTTGAATATTAATACCATATTCTTTTGATTTTTAAACTTAACTAAGGGTATAAATAAGGCTTACATTTGCGCATAATTTTTTAAAGATTATTATTTCTCAAACTTTTTTTTAATTTTTATTTTTTTTTTCTTTGGTCAAACCACGAAGGCTAAAGACTAAATACTAACGTACCGTGCGGGTGTCTTAAGCGAGGTAAGAGGGGTTTGTTGACACAGGACTTAAATACTTATGTTATGGACACTTATTTGTATGTTTTTTATATATTTTTAATTGCCATTATAATTATGTTGTTACAATTTTTATTATCTAAGAAAAGAAATGTTTCTAAAAGGTTTGTTTTTTATAAATCTGTGATAATATGATACTTTTCGTACTTCCACTGTCTTCATTACATTTATTTACAGACGTTTCGGGCAGTATTATCTTTGAACGATTTACAGTCTACCCTTGAAAACGGCCAGAGATGGTACTGCCTGAAACGTTGTGTTGAATAAATTAGTGATGATAATTAAGTTAACAAAACTTTCTGTCAATATCTCTAAAATTATAAAATTGTTTATCTCGCACATTATATTCCTATAAAAATGCTCGATAAATTATTACCCACTTCTTACCAGACGTTATTTAATATACCAGAATTGTTCTGATTATTTACCTAGGTGTTATTTTTATTATCACTATTTACCAAGGGTGTGAAATACGTATTAATTCTCGTTAGGGCAGGGCCGTATTATCCATTATGCTAACTAGGTTACAGCCTAGGGTGCCATGGAGAAAATAGGCGCCAGACAGGGAGTAATAGAGTAATAGGCGCTAGACAGGGGAGGTTTTTAAACATGTAAAAAGTTTAGGTGGAGTGTGGATTTTAGAGGGACTAATTTCTTTGTGAATAAGGTGCTTTGGAATGAAATAGAGAAATAGGCGTAAAAAGAGGGAACGACCTTTTTTTCCTCTTCAAAAGTTTTTTGGTGGAAAATGGGCGCGCCGGAAATTCTAGCCTAGGGCGCCTCAAACAGATTAACACGGCCCTGCGTTAGGGAAATGTGAAAAATAAAATAACAAAATAAACAGTTTTCCAAAAATAATCAAAAATAGAGCTGCATCCTACTTGCAGCAAACTGTTTAATTCAGTTTTAAATATCTGCTCTATATTCCCAAAAAAATGCAAATACCTTAAAAAGTGATATTTAAAATGTATTTTTAAATTATGACGTATTTTCACTACTCAGAAACAGAAAACAAGTAGCACTAAGATAATTAATTATAGACCCTACAACGATCATAACAGGTTGAAGGTTACGAGTTCTAAATATCAATAAATTAGTTTGTATATTAATCTTATATAACGAGCAACCAGTGTATCCATTTACGGATTAATTAATTACTTTTTTGGTTTATATTACATTTTTAATACACAAGGATGTGATAAACAAACTTATAAAAGTAAAGGTTTAAAACAAATAGGGAAGGTTTTTTTTATTATAGAGGCTGTCCAGTAACTCTACCCATAAACATTAAGGGGTGATTTTACAATGAAAAAAAAAAAGAAAAAAACTTAATATAAACATGTGTCCAAAACGTTTTGGTTTTTGGAACTATGGGGTGTTCTAAGTTTTAAAAATATATACAGACTGTCCACGGGTGAAGTTAACAAAAGGACAAATTTTTACCATTGCCTAATTATAAAAAAAATATATTAAAATGTCAAAAAGTCAATGGCGTACTTTTTTTCTCAATAATATAAGTTGCGGTACCCACTGGGACGCCACTGGTCCCAATAATAACAATTTGATTAGGGCTAAATAAGCGCCTTATTACTTTAAATAAATGTACCAAATTTTATCCAAATCGGCCAAGTATATTAAAAATAATTAGAAAAAACTGATTTTTTTTTGAATTTTAAGGTCCTGTATCTCTGTAAGGAAGGAACTCCGGTTATATATTAAGAGAAACTTTTTTATAAAAATAAAATATTAAATAATAAATAAGGAGCATTGAATCAAAACGCAGTTTTTAATAAAATAAAATTTTAAGAGGGGCTCACAATTTTTACTGTGCGTTTTAATATTTATGTTTAAAAAGGGTTTAATTGAAATATACAGGGTGTCCCACCGAGAACTGCTGCGATCGATTTCTCGAAAAGTATGCTTTTTGGTAACACTATGAAGTCAGTGGGGGACATTCAACTAAAATATTTTGACAGCTCTACCCCTTCCGGTTATACCGGAACTTAATGTCAACTTCCCTATTTTAAATGGAACACTCTATATATTAATTATTTTTTAGATTCTGCGTGAAATTCTAAAACATAATCTATGTATAATGTTCTATACCTAAGTCCAGCCGTTTTTGACTTATTTTATATTGTGTGTCAAAAATGACGTTTGCAAGCCATTACATAACCATCGATTTCTTCTAAACAAAACCTTTTAATATGAGTTGGGGTTGGGTTCCTTGTAAAGAAAGATCTTTTTAGTAGACTGTATTGATATTTTCACAATTAATTAATACAGAGTGGTCAAAAATAATCTTTGAAAATCATTACGACGAAATCCTTAAAAGTCAATTTTTTAAATGGAAACCCCTATATTTTATTACCTTATCCTATTAGGCATTAAAAATAAGGGTAAGGTTGTAAAAGGATGTCTATTTTAAAAATTTATAGTTTCGAAATATTAACGATTTAATATTTATGGACATCCTTATACAAACTTATCCTTATTTTTGATGCTTAATAGAATAGGGTAAAAAAAGATAGGGGTTTCTATTAAAAAAATGACTTTTAAGGTTTTTGTCGTAATAATTTTTAACGATTATTTTTGACTACTTTATATTTATAAATTGTGAAAATATCTATACAGTCTGCTAAAGTAGTCCTTTCTCTACGAGAAATCCAACCCCAAATCATATTAAAGGCTTTTGTTTAGAAGAAATTGATGGTTCTGTAATGGGCCGCAAACGTCATTTTTGCTATAAAATTTAAAATCAAAGTCAAAAACAAATTTTATCGACACATATCAAATTTCACAAACATATTTGCCTTTTTCTTTTAAATAGTGAAAGTCTCGCATAAAAAATTGTAGAGTGAAATAATTTTAACTGTCTATAGTTTTTTTTAAATATAGACAATTTCATAAAATGTAATATTTGTTAATAAAATTTGATTAGATTCACAAAAGAAAATAGAAATAGAGAATTTGTCTTTAGAAGTTTTGATTTTCTCTGAGAGGGCTAAGCAAAAATTCACTTTTTCACAAATTTCAAAATAAAAATTTTCTTCACTAATAGTATTATGTAAATGTTTGGTGTTGGTCCCGTGTCTTATTTTTTAGATAAAATTAAAATTACAATCCTCGATGCGCGTCTGTTTAAAAAGCAGAAAAAATTATGACACCTTTTTTAAATTCATTTTTAAAAAGTTATGAATAAAATTACTTTTTACAAAAACATCAATCTCACAGGAGTATGATAAAAGCGTTTTTATATAGACAACCTCTCAAAACGAAATAAGCTTTTTGTCTAAACACCCTCTTGCGCTGCTTCAAAATAACGTCATGTTAAAGATTTTTTAAATATACGCAGGTAAAATTAAACTCTTTTGTTTCAGTATACAAGATTTCCAGTTAACAGTACTTTTTGTTTTAAATAATGAAATCACATTTAAAAGTTTAGTAAGCCTAAATACCAAATGCAAAAAAAAAATATAACTTGGGCACATGGGCGCCGACAAAATGAGAAAAAAGGCCCCACTTTCCCAATTTACCCGACGGTTTTTACATTTTTCCAGCACCTTAATTTTTTTCTTACATACGTCTCCGAGGCCCCGTATTATTGTTACGGCAGATGCAGTGGTAGTACGCCCCTGGTTCGGATATTGAATTGCCAATACTTTTTACGTAGTCAACAAGTTAGTGTAAAAACGTAAAAAATAAAAATAGAAGCTTACTAAAATGTGCGATAGCTTATTCGATTCTTGAATGACGTCTAGTTTTTAAAGGCTTATTAGCACATAAAGATTGCGATTGTTATAAACAAAATAAGAAAAATAACAAAAGTTGTTTAGATATTTATTAATAACTTTAAAAGTAATACATTTAGGGAATTCAAAAAAGATTCTAAAGAGGAGAAAATTTCCAACAAAGAAGTCCTGACTCTCGAAACTCTAACTCCATTATTTCTGTTTTTAATTTATTTAAAATAGGGCTCCACTAGAATAGAGAAAACCTTGGTGAAAAAACAATATGTCGATTTTTAAAAAAAAAAATTAATTAAATAATTTTTTGGCATAAGAAAAGCTCTACGAAGGGAGAAATTTATGAATAAAATTATTTAAACTTTTATGCTTTTTTTATAATGACAGAAGTTGGAAAAAATCATCAGGCAAAGGGGTAACTATTTAGGGGTATCTACATATTTTTTGCTTTTACCGAGCCTATTTTCGTTTAAGCGTCTAGATCATGCCATCATTTTTTCCAAATTTTTAAGTTGTTATTTAAATAGTATAAAAAAATATTTCGAGTGATATACCGGATTTTGACTATGGCATAACGACCTCGCGAAGCCCCATTTTTAGCGTTAAAAAAAAATAAAGTAATGAAGAAAGAGTTTCGAGAGTCGGGACCTTTTTCATTAAAAATTTCCTTCTCTTTTAGGATCTTTTTTTTCAAAATTCCTTAAATGTCAACTTTTTATTTTTCTTGTGTTGTAATACCAATCGCAATTTTTATGTGCTTGTAATCCCTTAAACATCAGACGTCAAGCATCATTCCGAATTAAATAAATTATCTCACATATTTTTGGAAGCATTATTTTCTATTTTACGTTTTTGAACTTGTTAACTGGACTTTTAACACATCTAAGTATTTTTGCCGCAAACTTTGATAAAAGCCCGGTGTAAATTTTAAAAGTCCGTTTATAAAAGCTTGGTTAAATTATACAAAAATGAACGTAGCCCTAAATTATAAAACAACATTTAGAAGTGAAGAAGACCTAAATAAATAATGTAAAAAAAACAAGAAATAAAGGAAAGACTAATCAAAAGATTTATATTTATACAGGGTGTCCATTAACAGATTTTCAAAAAAAAAAACCTTTATATGAACAATATTTCTCAAAAGTTCTACTTACTACTACTAGTACTAACTACAGAATGGTAAAATCCAATAAAAATAAATGTTTTTTTAATAATAACTTTTATACCAGTTTAGATATTTTTCAAACATTTGGGAAACGTCTTTCAAATATCTATAATTTATAGAAAAAAAATTCAGTGTCGAAAGTAAGGTATTTACTGTATAGTTTTTTTTTAAGAAAAAAATGGTATGCCACTGTATTTCCCTAAAACAAAAATACTTTTAAATTTTTATTTCATATTGATAAAATATATCTGTTAACTTTTTTTTATTCAATGTACAGTGTTCGCATAAATAATAAATACCAACCATTTTTGAGCATGGTCATGGCATATCGCTCATATACTATCTCTAATATTAGGCCTGTTTGTAGGAAAATCACAAACTAGTCAGCGCCTATCAGATTTTACAAATATTCACCAATAATTATAAAACACTATTTATCAATCCGTTGTGTTGACGTTTAATTCATGTATTATACGTCAAAGTTGTCACCAATTATTATCGCTGTTATAATTCGTTGAACGCCTTAAATTGATGATTATGTCGAGTAACCCGTTAGAAACCGATCACCTGAGTAAATAACAATATCCGATTGGCACTGACTAGTTTGTAATTTCTCTGCGAACAGGCCTATAATAATTTTATTAATATTTTTTGGTAAAGTAAATTCATCGCCGTTAGAATTGTACTAATGAATAAAATAGTACAATTCAAAAACATTTTGAAGGTGGTGAGTAAACTACATAGCATGACCACCATATACTAAATCAGGACCTAATCAGGGACAAGAATAAGACGAGCAACTAAATGTAAATAAATTATCCGAGAGAGAGATAGCTGCTGGGCCTTCCTTGTCTGTCTTCAAGGAAGTGTAAACGCAGATGGCGCCTGAGTCGACTTTATCGTTTGCCCGCCAAATTCAAATTATATAGCTGTGCTATTTTTGTCCTTAATGTTAGGTACTTGTTTTTGTTTCCTATTAATATAAAATATTGGGGTTTAGTTCAATAATTACACACACCCAATTAAAAATGTCATTTACTTGGTTTTTATAAAGATTTTTTCTTACAGATAACCATGTCAATATTACCTTAAATTATCTGTTGAAAAGCACAAATTTAATATATACACTGTGATCACTAATAAAAGTCAATATTCAAAGTCCAATTAAAGGTAAAAAACCACGAAACACACAATAAATCACAGAAAATGTAAACAAACTGTCCAAAGAAATCGGCCATTGAAAAATATCAAACACAAATATCGAATAACATTTCGGCGTGACTGCCTGCGGCAACGTTGTCAAGGTAAAAATAATCGATTCATGGTATATTTTCTTTCTCTTAATTAGATGTGAGCCAAAAAAGGACATTAAAGTTTACATGCAAAAATGGTAAACAATTGGCAACCAGGACAAAGCGATGATTGCTCCATCTACGATAGCCTGCCATGATGAAAGACAAAGACATATTTATTGGAACTTGCGTTAAACCAGAAAAGATAAATACAATGGACAAATTGTTAGGACCAGTTACTAGTCTCATTGTTGTCTCTGACCTAGTTTCAAAATGTCAAGTCTCCAATTTTTATAAAAATGAATTAGATGTCGCTTCAGTCATGATTTTCAGAGCTGAATTTAAATAAAATATAATTTTACCCCAAAGCAGTACATTTCCAATGCATTTTGGGGAGTTTAAGCTTTTTGAAAATACTACTTTTATTTCTTTATTATACCTAAGAGGGCACCATATTAGGGGAGTCCTTAGTAATATTTTTCTTTTAACAAAAAAAATTATTATACCAATTACTATAAAACATACTCAAGAAAAACTGATTTTTAATTGCGTGTTTTAGGGGAACAAGTCACAGAATAGTGGAGCTTTAATAAAAGGTTTACATGAACTTGTTATATTATTTTTATGTGTTCTATAGAAATCCGAGAAATTTCCCACATATTCTGGGACACCCCGTATAAAGCTGTATTATTATTTTAACATGTAGAATTTTTCAAACACCCTGTATTATTAAATTAGTTCAACTGTGTACATTATTAAATAAGTCCAATTCTACTTGCTTCCCACTTTCAATTTTGTAATCATAATTTCCAGTTTGTGTGTAAATTAGAACTCTTGGCTTTTGCTCTTGAGTGGTCATTATATTGATGAGTTTTACTGCGAAAATATGATAAGAAGTAAAAATTTCTTACTTACAATATTACAGGGTACGTTTTTAAAATTTACAATGGCTATATTTTCTAAACCAAGGCAAATATTAAAAATAAAAGAATACCGTTTTTATAAAATCTGGTGGAAATATAAATGACGTATTTTTCAAAACACGTTTATCACACACCTTAAGCTGCACCCACAATCCTAAATGACACCATCCCCTATATGGCATCTCTCTGGCAAACTTATAAAAACTGCTTTTCGTTGGTCAAAAAAATTGGGGTAAAATCCAATACTCAGGGCCGCACAGGGGGGCAAATGAACCTCATGAAGGGGTATGAAGTAGCTTTTTTTCGAAAATCGGGACGCAAATAGGGTAATATGAGCCTTTTAGGTGGCATTTTTGCCCTCTTAAAAGGTTACACAGATTATATGTTTAGAAAGGTAAGGATCTTTATTTCTTAATAATTGTGGCATTTCATTGGCAACGTTTTTGCGTTTCAAGTATTTAAAAAGGTATGAACCTTTTTTTTGCTCTTTTTGGTAGACTTTTTATTACCTTTTTTGCTCTGAATTTTGTCAAGAAAAAGTGAAAACAACTGGTTTTTGTTGTGCTTGTGTAACAGAACTAACCAGTTCACTCAAGTAGGAGAGAAAAAGATGTCGAACGCTGCCGAATACGGAGATTGTGCCTTTTTGTTGCTCGTCCCGCGCATTCGCTTGCACTTCAAGCTATAAATGGAACGCGCGAGGTAACGCCGCATGAAACATGTTTCTTGGTGCGTGCAGCCGGGTCCATCGAATTATAAGACGTTGTCACGTCAAAAAAGAAAAATATATAGATCAATTATTTAAACTTTTATACCTCCTTTTATGACAACAGAAACCCTGTAAAAAACTAATATTTACCAAATGAATAACTTTTTGAAAAATGTTGATACAACTTTTATTATTGCGGAATCATATTCCCTGAAATGTCTGAAGACACCAAACATTGTTTAAATTTTTAAATTACCATTTAATTGCACAATTTTTTTAAACTAACCTCACTACAGCGGCAGTGCGCCCGTGCAGAAACCATTGGCGTTGCGCGAAAGCCGATTTTCAAGGTTAAATAAAAATTATAAATATTGGAGCTATCATTCCGGGAATCAAGAACTTTTTACTAACACTTTCTGCTCTTTTAGCAACTCTTATAATATTTAAGCTGTTACTAATTCCCATTACACATGAGACGTACAAATGTCCTACGCCCTACGCCTGACACAGGTAAAGTCTTTATAATCATAATTGAGACAGCAAAAACCGAATTTCAAGTACTTCCAAGGCGGCCTCTTTGTTAAGCATGGGCGGAGAAATAAAAGTTTAATAAAGCAATTATGGTAAATTAAAACTTAATAATAACCTGTAATAAAAATGTTAAATAGGATATAAAATTAAATAAAATATTTTATATCGAGAAAACGCAGCTAATAATTATCTATTAATATAATTATTTGAGATTTGGCTATGTTTAAAAAAGATAATCAGTGCATTCACCTGTACCAATATGGTTATTATGTTTTTAATTATTATTTTATCAATTTTGGCTTCGTTTCGTGTAAAAACGCCTATGGTTTTCACAATTTAATAAAATTACTCGCCCAACCAATTATTACAGTAAATTTGGTTCAATTTAGTAATTGTGTTGTTTTATTTTTAGTGCCGGATTAAGAATTTTTTAGTAAACCGAACACAAGCACTATATGGATGGTCTTTTTGATAGGTACACGCCTGGAAAGAATGGGACCGCTTCGGTCTTGGTCCCGGGGTATACGAGCTGACCCTGTTCAGCACTATTAACCCCTATGAACTTGCCGGTCGCCTAAAACAAAATAAAAAAAAACCCCCAAAAACCCAAAAAATTCGAATTAAAAAACGACGTTTCGGTGGCAAGTCTGCCTACCGTTGTCAAGTTAAAAATGAACTTAAAAAATAAAAATAAAAAAACCAACTAATATTTAAATTAGAAATGGTTAAATTTTGTGCTTTTAGAATCTCAAACTGAAAATAGTCTGACATATGTGTCATGAGTGACATAAGTAACTGGTGTATTGATTATTTGTAAGACAAAAAGGTAATGAGTTAATTGATTTTTAGCTTTCCTGAAGATACTTCAGTATCGAGCAAAGGCAACCAAGTGTTATTTAAATTAACTGAAATTGATGCTACACAATTATCTTTATTTAATAATATATACGCACTTTCTTTGATTTTGCGTTTTTAGAACAAGTTTCCTTTGCTAAAATACTAGAAGAATCCCAGTTTATTCTGTGATTGTTATCAAATGCGTGTTGGCAGATTTTTGATTTATAAAATTCTGTGTTTTTAATGTGTTTAGCTAATGGTCTACAAGTTTCACCTATATAATACTTATTGCATTCGCAAGGTATTTTATAAATAACATTTTTTGTATTTTCATTTAAGTTGTATGCTTTTGTTTTTGTTAATTGAGATCTAATGGTGTTTTGTGTTTTAAAAATTACGCGAATACTAAATTTATTTCCTATTCGTTGAATTTTATTAGATAGTCCGGGAATGTATGGTAAAAATAAATTTGTAACAGGTCTATTTTGATTTTGTCTTATATTTGGATTTTCAAATTCATGGAAACAATTATTTATAAAATCAAGAGGATATATGATGCAGTAGAAAATCGTCCGGAAATTAAATAATTTTTGAACTACATGTCGTAGAAAAATTTCTCGGATATCATTTAAAAGGTAAAGTCGATACAGTAGAATACAGGAAAAATCTTAACTCCAAAAATGATTGACGGAACAGGGCAAAAGATGGGTTAAACCTGTAATAACTTTACACCCACGATACTCTGGTACTTAGGCATAAGCCTAAGTGCGGTATCACAAAGATTAAATAAAAATAATGTTCCATTAATGTTTTTTTTATCAATTTTGACCTCTTTAACATTCCGTTAACTTACGCCCAAGACGCACTCCAACTTGATATAATCTAACTAAAACAATTTTTCGTAAGTTATAGAGTCTAGAAAAGAGCCTTTATTTCAGCATACACCTTAGTGGTGTGCATATTCGAAAGATTTCGATATTCGAATATTCGTATTCGGAAGATTTTAATATTCGAAAGATCTTTCGAAACATTTTATATTTGATTGAGAAAGATCTTTCGAAACATGGTTCAAAACATTTTATATTTCAATGCAAAAGATCTTTCGAAACATTTTATATTTCATTGCCAATAAGCTTTTATTCTGTCGAAATACTCAATTGAAAGATTGTTGCTATTTGCGGCAACGAATTATTTCACGTCTTATTCCGAGTGGTTTCGAGTTTTGGCGCTATTTAACCATAAATATTACAGCTGATATTCTTTGTTCGTTTGATTTATGGATGGTGGAGGGGAGGATAACCATCTTTTATGGCGGACAAAGTGGCCATCGGAATGTAGCAAGTTGGGATGGCGCCACAGTAACCAGTGGAGGGATTTTGGTATTTCTTTCCCTTTATTATTTTGTATCTACTTGTCCCTTTTTATTTTTGTATCTCACTCAAATAATTCATGCTCATTGGTTAAAAAATCTCCTCTGGCTACTGTGACGCCACCTTAAGCTGTTCCTTTCTCGACGGACACTTTTTAAAACAATCAGATGGTTATCCTCGCAAAAGCGGTACGAAAATTTTAGCATGCCATGGTTTCTCTTATCCGTAGGTATAAGTTACTTTATGCTAATAGTTTGGGGTATGTTTTACGGGTTGTCTATATTAAGCGCCTAGATATAAATATCATTCATCATTCATTCGGTATCTTTCGTATTTGTGTTCGGTGTTTACGAATATAAATTCATGACTGATCGTTCATGAAATATTTCACGCCGAAATACGAATATTCGGAAGAAAATATTCGAAACATTTCGAATATCTCGATGTTAGAATATCATTCAGAAGATCATTTGAAAGGTTCCAACACTAATACACCCGTTCGTGGTCACCTTATATAGACAAGGTACATATTATTATTACACGATATTTTAGTTTATTAGTATTTAATAAGTGCACAATAAAAACTAGAAATTCTTATCTAAATCTACCGTTTTTTTATCACAATTAAAATGGCCGACAAAATGCCAATTTATTGGCAAATTAAAAACAAATTTCTAATAATAAATACAAAAAACTATTTCACCTTACACAATACATAAAAACATTTATAAAAATCTAAATTAGGACCTTAAATCATAAATTCATAAATTTTAAAAATGAATATGAGGCGACACTGTCTTTTAGTTACAGGTGCAAGAATTCTGAAGAAAGTAAAATAGGTCTTATCTCTCTTAAAAATATATATCCAATCACGTTCGTTTAAATTTGAAGTAGACCACTAGGATTTAAACCCCGCCTACCATTTTCACTGACAAACTTGTCAAATCAACGTGAACTCTTTACGTGGACTAATCAACTATGATTTAGACTATTTATTTTAATGCGTGACGTGGTAAAGTGATAGAACCCCAATTTTTGTGTTGTCTCAATTCACTTTACAAAGAGTATACGTGCCGCGCCTGCGTGTAATTGGTTACATTACTTTAAATGCATCATGCGTAGAGCGTTCGTACGTCTCATAAGTAACGGGACTTGTACTTTTTAAAACTTCGGCCAAAAGCTGGACGGCTATTTTTACCCAGTTTTTTAAATAACTATTTTATTTTTTTACTCGTGTGGGGTTTGCTAGTCCTCCATCGGGCGCCTCCCGGGCGGATAGGGGAACGCTTCCCAGATATGGGTGGTACCGGTGAAATCAAATAGCCGGGGTGGACCAAAACTAGCACTGCTGCGTCTGATCCAGAATGGACGGCGGCAAACAGCGTCTGACCCACAATGGGCGGCTGAATTATATACTCACCAAGACGTCTCGTCAGCGAGGTGTTTTATGGCTAAACACCCCCATGATTTTATTTTTTATTTAGAAAAAATGCAAAGTATGTCATTCCGGATCGTTTAACCTTTTTACTGCAATTGGGTAATATTTTCTGCAGGAAATCAACTTTACGACTAGACTACAACAGTAAACATGCTGTTATTAAGAAGTAACTCTATACTTTGCTATTAACTTTACACAACAACCCAAAAGTCACTTAGTTTCAACGAGGATAAATAAAAGCTTAAAAAACATGAGAACGGCAAAAATGTGTTTTGTAAAAATGTCTCATTAGAACATGAGAACACTTAGGGTGAAATCCTAGTTCAAGAGTTATGTAAAATATGCTGAACTTTGTAGCAAACTTTAATTTAAGATTTAAAATAATAAAGGTAAAAGGTTTAGAGACATTTTCTTTTAGTTACAGTATAATTTTCTAATGTCAAACACCTTGATGGCTAAAGTAATTTTAAATTATATATTTTTTAATCATACTGTTTTAAACTTTTTAAGTATGGGTTAAATGTATTTATTTATAATATTTCTATGGTAATTTACTTTATTCTAAAAATATTTTTTTAATTAAGTCCCATAAGGTTAAAATATAAAAAGAAATATTTACCAAAACTGTTTAAAATCTAGTTTATAAGTAAAATTAAATTATACTCAGTCTAACTATGTTTACAAGGCGCGCTTGTGGCGGCTTCGGTTGTATCGGCAAACGTCGATCACTGGAGTTAAGCAGTAAAATGCGCGCCCATAATTTAGATGGGTGTCCGACGGCAGCGGTGTTTCGGGCGGCGGCACACGGTGTTGTCTGCTCGGGGATGCGGACCGAGCAACAACCATCTAAGTTATGGAATGAATGGTGTGTGAATGAGAAGGAGTAGGGGTCAAGGTACAATAAGCCTTCAGGCTGCAGTGCACCACCTAGGGGGCGGTCGTCGGACCTGGGTGGGATGACCCCGAAAGGGTGAAAAAAAAAAACTATGTTTACATGGGTTAATTACCTTTTATTTGTCCAAAAGCAAAATCACTCTGTCTCTGGTAAAAAACAAAAATGTACAGGGTGTCCCAACTCTATTTATACACGCAATAATTTTGCCCCTGTAAAAGATACAAAAAAAAGTAAGAAATGTTTCTTTGGACACACTCTTTTTATTATTATTATTATATTATTAACAGCAACAGTTAATATACAATGTGTTTTAAAAACAGAATATTTTTTGTCAGGTAGGTTTTGTTTTTTTAAATAGAACATTCTGTAAATTATAAAAAATTTTGACTCTGTATTAAAGTCTAAATTAAAAATTAATGACGTTATACGTTAATTGTAGCGAGTTTTTGAGATATCTACAATATGCTGATATACTCATTAACGATTAAACGTAAAGAAAGAAAATAATATTTTAGTTTTTTTTATATCTTTGGACAAACCACGAAGACTAAAAGCCTAAATACTAACGTACCGTGGGTGTTTTAAGCGAGGTAGATTAGATTAGATTAGATTAGGAGGTGGATTGCATATCCTCTAACACTGCAACCTGCTCAGGTTTATTGTGTGTCCTCCGTCCATAGGTTAGAGCACGCTATCCAAGCCGGTCTGTTTAATCAGACTCCACAAGCTTGAAACTGGCCCCTTGGTATATCTTCCCGCTTTAGGTTTTTCTTCACCCAGCCTTGCAAACCGCAGACGACAAAGGGCTTCGCAGTAGCACCATACGTGTTCTGCGGTTTCTTCCTCCTCCTGGCAGAACCTACATAGGTTTTCTTCTGCCAGGCCCATAGTTTCCATGTGTTTATTCAGTCTGCAATGACCTGTCAGTTGACCCACTATTATTCTTACTGCCTTCCGGTTATAATTCAGAAGGTCTTTTGTAAATTCTGGCGAGTAAGCCTTGATGAACACTTTCGCCTGACGCTGTCCTGGTGTTCTCCTCCACCAGTCTTGTGATTCCCTCATAATCCATCTAATGGATGACCTTACCTGGCATGATGGAATACCACAGTAGGGCTCAGGACCTACCATTGTCCTACCAGCCCCCTCCTTTGCCAATTTATCGGCTTCTTCATTGCCTTCGTGGCCTTCGTGTCCTGGTACCCAGGCAATGGTTAACTTGTTGGAGTTTGTTAACACGGGACTTAAATACTTGAAGATTTGGGGGGAAGGAAAGACCTCCGCGGGCAGCAGGTTCCACAATCTAGAAACTCTAGGGATAAAAGAACGAACAAAGTGGGAAGTTCGGGACCTGTCCAGTTGGACCGTATAGGGATGCATAGGCGCGGAACCACGAGTTTCTCTGTTGGGAACCGTGAGTGGAGGAACTATACTGGGCAATTCTTTAGAGCAAACGCCATGGAAGTACCTATAAAAAGCGATAGATTCCCCACAGCCCGACGAGAGAGGGAAGCCTTTCTGTAAGTGAAGGATCATTAATGAGACGAATAGCTCTTCTTTGAATAGAATCCAGAATGCTTAGGGTTGTGGGGGATTTGGGACACATATAAAGTGTATAAATTAGAAGCGGAAAAATACTTTTTGGCTCGAAAGAGAAATTCAAGCTTTTTGAAGCTGCCGTGGCTATAGATACAATGTGTTTATGCCAGTTAAGGTTACTTTCAAATGTGACGCCCACAAGATTAAAGGTGTCTTTGCTCTGTAAAACTTGGCCGCTTATAAGTAGAGGATAAATATTTGGTGACTCTGTTCGCGACAAGGAACATGATTGTGTTTTGGATGCATTAAAGTGGACGAGATTTTTGGCACCCCAATCCAATATTAAATTAAGATCCTGCGAAAGAGATATCTGCATCGCTCTGCGTTTGTTTTCCAAATCAGGTTTAGTGATGATTTAGGAACCTGAAAACTGGAGTGAAGGGTACTATCGTCGGCGAAACTATGAATGGAATTAGTAAGTTATAATTATTTTTAAATAATTCTGTCACCGTCAAGGTGAAAAATAATATAATAACATGTGATTAATTATATTTTAGTAAAAGAACTACTAATAGGTTAGTTTTTTTTATGATATTAAGTATTATGTATCTAAAATAAACTAAACTTTTGAAATTCCATATTATCTATTGGTAACTCTTACAATGGAAGGTATTTAATTACATAGTATTATATTATTTACCACCCTGACAGTGACAAAATTATTTAAAAATAATTTAAACCAAAATATTATTTTCTTTTTATTTTTTTTTAATTGGTAATGAGCCTACTGATACCTTCAAAAAACAGCAATAAATACCGTATAGTGTCTCATACATTTTTTATATAAAATTCATCAGTCAGTCAAAATTTGCAAGGTGTTCCATTTAAAAAACCTACTTGACAATGAAAATTATGTTTTTAAGGCACCTTTTATACATATTAACTAGTACTGTCAATAAAAAGAGTGTATTTAAATAAACATTTTTTATTTTAAGTAAAGAGTAAGTACGGAGACGACGATATTTCGTGTATAAATAGAGTTGGGACACCCTGTATATAAATTCAAGTATCTAAATATTTACTTTTTATTAATTTAACTTAGACGTGCAGACAGAAAAAACTTTATATAGTTTTCTTCTTATTTTTGTTGTAGAATCGTCCCGTAAAGTTTGTCGGTTGAGTTACTGAACACCCTGTATGTATGTAGGTAATTTGATTGAAATTGATGAAAACTTTGATGTCTATTGGTGCCTAAACGGTGGGGTTTATCGACTTTAATAAAGAGTACCTTTTTTTAAGTTTTTGATTGTCTATAAAATGGCGCTCCCAACTTTGCGATATCTGTCAAAATAAAAAATTATGATGTAAATAAATTTTAAGTTTTAGGTAAAGTGCTCTCTGGCGGTATGTAAAAAAGTACTTTTGTCTTAAAATTTTAGAATCTGCAGAGCTCGATTTGTGTGCCAAATATCGACTGGATTGGTTAAAAAATAAATGCAATATGGCGAAAAAAACAAAATAAAAATTGAACTTTGACGGCTTGACCCTCGAAAACGAATGACATTTTGTAAAAAATTATATGAAGCTCTACCCTTATTTAGTCAAGTAGAATTACCCCTTAAGTTTCTTGGTCGATTTTTGAATCACCCTGTATAAGTTTACCGGTATATCCCTTATTAAAAAGAGTTTGCTACTTTTTTTTAAAGTAATTTAAAATGTATAATTTATTCCCATTGGTTGTGGTAACTAGGAAAAACTGAGATTAAGGTTTAAAAAAAAATTTCTTCAATTCAGTAAAAAAAAAAAAGATTAATACAGGATGATTTTAAATTATAAATCGATTTTTAACTTATTTAAATAGCATGAAAAAGTAATAGAAATTTTAACTTTTTGTTGAATCAATTATAACCTTTTGGCTTACCACTTGCATACATTTTTTGTGCATTTTGCATGTTAAAAATAAAATGAAATATTTATGAAAAACTATTTATTTTAACACTCAATTTTTTAAAAAGAAATTTAAATTTTATTACTTTTAAATGCTTTTTAATTAAGAATTAAAAAAAAAACATTCAATAAAAATAAACCAACTTAAAAAAATAAATAAAAATCACTAAAAAGCCAAAAATAATAAATAAAAGAGTTTCAAAAAAATGAAGTTGGTTAATAACATATTATGTTATGCTAAATTTGTGTAATTGCCGATTTTATGTAGGTATTCGGCAAAATTTTGCTTAATTCCTGAAATAAGCAGTAGAGTTGCCGATTTCTTGTAATAAGCAAGTATTTCAGTTAAAATTGCTTATTTCACAAAATAGGCACAATGGTTGTTTCATTTTATTTAATATGTATTTTTTATATATTTTAATGAAAAATGAAAAATAAATAAAAGTTAAATTGTTTTGCAAAACTAAAAAAATATATATAAACTTGTTATATGTTTAGAAATTGTCACAATTCCGTCGTAACATAACGTAGCCATAAATTTGCTAAACTTGCTTTTAGTCATAGGTATTTAGTTCTGAATTTGTTGCCTTTAGTAGACAGTAAAAACCCCGGAACAAGTAATTGATTAATTGAAAGCACCATAGGCAGTCATGCAGAGGCGCACTTACAGCCTTGCCGCCCGTAGGCTATTTTATTTTCGCCACCCAGCGTTGCCGCCCGTAGGCTATTTTATTTTCGCCGCCCATTTCCTCATCTTTTTCCGTCTGAAAAAGTTTAGAAGAGCAAAAAAAAAAGGTCCTCACTTCCATTTTTGAAGAGCAAAAAAAAGTTCTCACTTTCATTTCTTTCGATTGTAGGTACAAAGAATTCCAAATCCAACAAAAAAAAAAAAGGTCCTCACTTCCATTTATTTGCCGCCCCCAAAATCCGCCGCCCTAGGCTTCAGCCTACTCAGCCTATTGGCAAAGGCGCCACTGCAGTCATGCAAAACTGTCACATTGGGGAGGGGTTATGGTTAGTTCTGGTTAGTTAAATATATATATTTTGTTATTCCTTAATAGAGCGAACAAAAAAATTTAACTAATCAGAACAAACCATGACCACCCCAATGTGACAGTTTTAATAACCAGTTCGGCGCTTTTTAGTCGTCAGCATAAAGTTGTAAATTTCGCGTGTTCGGCAAATATGAATGTGCCGAGTTCACGTATTAAGACACAGTTTTGCCTATTAAAAGAAATCGGCAACTCTACTGCTTATTTCACGAATTAAGCAAAATTTTGCCGAATACATGTAATCAGCAATTACACAAATTTGGCGTAACATATACATACTAAATATTAATAACTAAATAAACAAAACTACTGCTATTTTTAGAAATAAGGGTACTTTACTCTTTTATAAAAAAATATATTTTTTAATTTAAAAAAAAACCGTTTGGTGCACACGGAATAGACCGCAATTTATATAAATATTTATATTATATCTGCTATGAAAACGGGGTTTAACTTTGCAACGTTTTGCTAATTTCTTTACTGCGTAAAATGTGGCCCCTACTAACTCACAATTTTCAAGATAAAGTTTTGTAATTATATGAATATCCTCGAGTTCCTGTATGTAAACATCCTTTATAAATTGTGTTCATATTTAACTACGACTGCGTATCATATATATATATATATATATATATATATATATATATATATATATATATATATATATATATATATATATATATATATATATATATATATATATATCATATGGTATATTTACTTTATTTACTTTATTAGTTCAAATTCTGGCCTTAAAATAATATTTTACAATTAGTGAAGTGCCGTTAGGCTCTAAAACACGAAAACCTCGGAATAATTTAAATAAATTACTTAGTATAAAACCTGTGCGCGCACATACTCTCACAAACAGCGGTGTCTTTTTACACAATCGAAAACTTTTTAGTTATTAACCTAAGTAAATAAGTGCCTATTGCCAAAAAGTCCTGTTTGGTGGGAAAATACTTTTTACAAAAAAATATACCTTAAATGTACGTCAGCTATAAATATTTACAAAACTAATAGTCCTAAAGACTTGCATTAAAAAGAGTTTGTCACAGACGCGAGTAAGAGAAATTACTAACAATTTTTAAACATGTTTATTTATTTATTTATTTAAAACATTAATAAATAACCGACCAAATTGAAAACAAATATTGAAACAAAATTATAAGCCGTGTGCAAAGTCAAAAAAACATTTTGTTTTGCTCGTGTCGATATAACACAAATGTCAACTTTTGCAGATATTAAAATAACTCATGAGACCTTCTCTGGTCGTAATAATATTCAAGGTACAAAAAGTAACTTTGCTCGCAAATTTGGGGACTAATCAAGGATAGTTTATATTTATAAGGTTGCGACATATCCTCAACTTTTAGGCGGTTTGAGGTCGGGGATGCAAGGAAGGGCACTCCACGGAGAAAAGTTGGCAAGACTGGGTAAAATCAAAGCTGATGATCAATCCAGTTGCGTCTAGAATTTGCGCATTTTATTTTGCATTGCTTTGGTAGTGATATTTGTTGAAAGATGTAATTCCAAATCGTTTTTATTTAAAGTAAAAGAATTTACAACTTAATAATAAATAAAAACTGTTGTGTAAACGGTTTTTCTACTAATACAATAAACTGTATATCTTCGACACTGAACAACATGGCCGAAAAATGGGAGATGTGACGTCATAACACGTCAAAGCAATATGGCCGAATGTCGTGACCTTATATAGACCGACTTTGGGGACTAATTATATTTAAGGATTATACAGGACCTCAAAAAGTTAAAGTATTGGTATTTGATCATGATTTTTCATTCTAAACATTTCTATTAAACGTTTTGTTACATTTCTTAATATAAGGGTAATTTACTCCAATTTAGTTTTAATTTCTTTAACATATTATTATCCCGCACAGCCTCGGGCTTTTACAAAAATTAATTATTTCTATTACAGTTGGGGGTATGCTTTAACTCTTTTATACAGTGTGTCTACGTAAGTTGGCGTCATAAGGAAAACTTTTGTATTATTAACTTTACGAAAAAAAGTTAATCTTTTTAAATAGTTCTGCATGGTCTAAATCCTAAAATGCAATCATCAGTTATCAAATTGTGTCAGTCATCTACGAAGTTTGGCCAAAAATGTAATTTTTGCTCATGGAGTAAAGTACCTGTATTATTCCTAATATCACAATTTGTTATAAAGAAAAGATGTTTAGATTTAAAAATTATTACCAAAAAATTCTTGTATTTTTTATGAAAAAATCGAGAAAATTAAAGTTTGTACATTAGTGCATTGTACATTCTTCTTATTTTAGTAACAGTAAATTTACAAAGCTTATATAAAACCGCCCTATGATATTTATACTCGTGAAATGTAGTGTACTAATCTGCCGTCCAACGGAAAAACACCGTATGTGACATTTTTTTTACAAAATTAGTTTTTTGTACTTTCTTATTCTGTTAGCTTAAATATTTTTATTGTTGCAAAAACATTTTTTTTAAATTAAAAACTGCTTAAAAAAATAAATTTTGAATTTTATACGTATGGTTAAAAAAACGGGGTTCTAAACTAAACAATAACTTCAAAAGTTTTGCTCAGATCGACTTAAAATTTTGAGAATATACTCTTTAAAGTATTTAACAATAAGATAAGACAAAAAATAATCGGATATTCAAACCCTTACCACCCCACCCCCTTTTATAAGGCAAATCTTTAAACGCCATTTTCTCAAAAGTTACAAAAATGCACATACGGTGTTTTTCCATTGGACGGCAGTTATGTACAAAACTAAATTTTCAACATTATCGCAGAAAAAAAATATTAATATTATTATTTTGTAAATAAACAAAATTGCATATTCAGACGCAATTTTTAATTCAGAACATCTTTTCTTTACACTAATTTTTGATATTTTCAAAAATACAGGTACTTTACTCCCAAGGAAAAATAACATTTTTGGCCAAACCTCGTAGATGACTGATACAATTTGATATCTGATGGTTGCTTTTTAGGTTTTGGACCATGCAGAACTTTTTATAAAGAATAACTTTTTTTGGTTAAATTAATAATAAAAAGTTTTCCATATGACACCAACTTACGTAGACATACTGTAAAATAAAATTTTACGCAAATTACATATAGAAAGGTTTCAGCTTGTTTTACACATAATAAATCATATTGTATATTTAAAATTAAAACAAGAAAAAAAATGGAAAAATATTTTGGTATTTCATGTATAAATAACCCGATCCGTAAAAACCCGTTAAAGAAAGGATCAGCCAATCTCTATCCTTTGTTCATAAATTGATCGGATCCTAAACTTGGGTTGAATCCTGCTGAACCAGGTAAAAGCCAGGGTTGGTCGGGTTAAACAGAAGTGTCAAAAACAGCAGTTTTGTTTTTTGAGTTCTATTAATTCATGTCGTGTTTATTACAAGAGAAAAAAGTATAAAAATAACAATTTAATATTAATTGATTATTTAGAGCTTAAAAGTTTAAAATACATTTTTAAGGTATCTGATTTTAAGGAAACTGGAATATAATACGTATGATACTGATATTTCTAAGACAACAATTAGAGAAAAATATAAGTTATATAGCCTGGAAAAGAGTAGAGTTTTTAGTCATGTGATGTTTTTCCATAAATTACCACATAATGACATAGATGACATAACTTAAGTTCTATGTGCCAGCGCACAGAACTAGAAATCCTCTTATCTTTTATTTAGATCCACAACGGACATATAACTGTTTGAATGCGCCCATCAATGATATGTGTAGATATGTAAATAAAAAGAGAAGAGACAAGAATGTGACATCTTCCATGTAAATAAGAATATGTTGAAACATATATTAACACTACATTTATATAATAATGAATAGTCTTTAATATAGCTTGTAAGATTTCTACCTACCAACTCTGTAATCGGATTTTGTTATCAGTTGAGTTTGTAAATAAAATAAATAAATAAATTAATATTGTGAAAATCTTTAAAAATAACTGCACGATGGAAAACAGAGAAAAAGGCTTATGTTTTATTTTCACACTAAGCAAATGAATGAAGGCCAAACGGATCATATGTGTTCCAAAAATAACGAAAATTTCAGTGAATCTTGAAAACGGCTGATTGGATCTATCCCAACCAACGACGTATGGACCAGGTTTGTTTACGTTTGAGCTGTTGTCATCAATACATCACAGTAAAAGCGCTAAAATGCGGTTTGCCAAATTTAATTTTTCCACTCTAAACTTACTAACCACAAGTAGTTGTTGGATAAGCTTCTATATTAAAGAATTTTGTAATATAACTTTTTAAATGAACAATACATATATTTTTATCATTTTTAGATATCATAATAAAAAATATGTTTAAATATTATAAGTTATTATCTTTTTAAAAAAAGCAAAATTCTGAAAATACGTGATTATTTGTTAATCCCGGCAACACCGCGCAGGGATTTTTACTCCATCGTAAATAAAACATGAATGAACTTTTCCTAAACGCTTGTGGGTGACGCCCCCTTTGCTTTGTCATTTCTGTTGGTTTCTGTCATTTGACAATTTGGAAAGCCAAAAGTGATCAAATAAAGCTTATAATGCGTTTTTTTTGTATTTTCTGGTGTTTGTTGGTGATTAGAAAGTGTTTTTAAAGACAATATGGGTAGGCAGTGCTTTGTTTGTAGAAGGGTAGAGTATTCATTTCCGCACCTCACTTTTCACAGGTAAATAGAGACCAACGTCGTTGGGTGCATACTATCGAACAAGGTCAAAACAGTAAGTTCGTCATTTTCATTTCTCGCTTGCCTCACCCATCTTTGCCTATTAGGATTGTTGGCAAATGTTTATCAAAAATTATGAATTAATCGCTGGGTCCATACGTCGTTGATCCCAACCCATCGGATCAATATTTAAAAATGCCTTATATTGCCTTATATTGTAACCTACGTAAAACAATTTAAAAAATAACGTAGGTTGCTCTTATATTTACCTATGGTATGACAAATTCAGAGAAATTGTCCTCCTAGTTTCAAACCTAACGGTCCTTTACTAAATATGTTCCTTTTCTTTTTTTATTAACACGCTTTTATTAACTTGGGTTGTAACTATCCATCTATCTATCTATCTATGTAAAGGAATCTTTGAGCCTAATTTTTACCAACTTCCAGCTATTTGATTTCTTTGAAACTTTGCATATTAAGGACCCATGACAATGCAATAATCTGTAAACAGTATCCCGTTATCCTGGTTAAGATCGCCAGGATAAAAAAATTCCTTTATATTATAAAAACAACACCTGTGTTGCCATCTTTTGGCAACATCCCAAACTTTTCTCAGGAACTTTAGCTACTCTTGACAAAATGGCGAAGGAATTTTTAGTGAATAAACTAGAGCATTTTTACATACATACATACATACATGCATATCGAACTAAAAATGAAAAATAAATAATAGTTTAAAAAAACTAAAAAAACACGCTTTTATATGCAACCGAACTAAAAATTAGAAAATAATTTTTCATTAAAAAAATATTTTTACTTCAGAGTAAAAAGCGTGGGTTGCATTTTACTATTTTTTTATAACTTTTCCCTCATAGATATTGGCAAATATAATAATTATAACATTTATAGTTATTTATTAGATAAGTGAGTTATATTACATATAAGTCACGCAAGAAAAGTTTAACGTAAAGGTTTAAAGGTAATTTTCTTAAGTGACTTATATGTAATAACTCACGTGTCTAATACAAAATTTTATCCAACACTTTCGTATAAATCGTTTTTAATATCGAAAAGAATTTGAAAACGTCATCCATTATTTGTTACTTGTCATTGTCAACACCAGCAACAAAATTTTGTATTGTCTATAATTCACTAGTGAGCTAAAGGGTACTTTAGCTCACTAGTGACTTATAGTACACTTTATATCCTCAAAATCTGATCAATTATGTAGATATTATATGTAAGTGTTGGATAAATATATTAAGCACCCCACGCTTTTTTCTCTGAAGTGAAAATATTTTTTTAATGAAAAATTATTTTCTAATTTTTAGTTCGGTTGCATATAAAAGCGTGTTTTTAGTTTTTTTAAACTATTATTTATAACATTTTATATTCATAAAGATATTAAAATATTTTACGTTTCTGTGACACAGATAAATTACATTTTAATTCAATCATGATCGAATGTCTGTAAAAGACATGCACTTAATCTTAGAGGCTTTTAGAATGAATTTTACTTTTTAATATTAAATTGATATTCCGTCAAAGAATTTAATATTTCCTAGAAATTAACCGTTCTCTCTTGAAGAATCGACTTGGCTATAACTTTGTCAAACGCACAATTATAAAATCGATATTACCTTTTGTTAGCTGCCTTTTGATAGGCAAGGTGTCCACTAATTAATAGTGTAAAAAATAAAAATTTCCTGTGCTAAAATATTAGGACATGACCAAACAGACCTATGTTTAAAAACTGATAATAAGAATGAAATAAGATGAAAGGGCGTCAATGTAAAAAATAATTGTAATTTATTTAATTATCTTTTGCTGCAATTTTTGCTTACGAGTAAAGTACTTGTTTTCTTTGCTAATATCAAAAATTGTTATAATGAAAAGATGATTAGAATTAAAAATTACGTTTAAATATGTAATTTTGTTTATTTTTATTTAAATTTTTAAATTTTAAATTGTTTTTATTTACAAAAAAAAAAGATTTTTTTTACAATAATGGTTTATGTTTGTACGTTAGTGGAATACATTTCATAGTTATTATTGTCATAGGAAAGTTCTAAATAAACTTTTTATATTTAGTGTTATCAAAACAAGAATCTGGATTTTCTCATTAAAAAAAAAATAAAAAAAACGTTTTTTTGGAAATATATAAGATTGCATACTTAAAAGAAATACTTTACTCTTAAGAAAAAATTTTTTGGTCAAACCTCGTAGATGACTGATACAATTTTATATCTGATGGTTGCTTTTTAGGTTTTGGACCATGCAAAACTTTTATAAAGAATAACTTTTTTCCATAAATTAATATTAAAAAGTTTCCCATATGACGCCAACTTGCCACACTGTAAGGGTATGTCATAGGGAAAGACATTATGAAAAATTAAAAAGACAATGTGAGTATCATAAACTTTAAAATAGTTTATAACCTTTTTTAAACCTTTCTTCAAAAAATAATTATACAGGGTGCCCAGGAAAATGTGGAAAATCTCTCGCACACGTATGGAACAGATGAAAATAACACGACAAGTTCCTATAGAATTTTTCCGTTTAAGCCCCCCTGCGGAGATATGATCCCCTAAAGGGGGCAGCTAGAAATCGATTTTTCGTGAATAACTTTTAAAGCGCTCTGTATAATTTGATAATATTTTAGTACGATGCATACTAGTAAAGACCTCTTAAAATAGTGCCCTTGAAACTTATGTCGCTTCTTTAGTTTGCCAGGGACGGACTAGTTTTCGCACATTATTGATAATATTTTTACGCCCTGTATGGTGAAGACACAAAAAATATGTTTTTGGGTAGTTTAAACCTTTTGCTAAAAAAGGTACTCCTGTTTGACATTGATAAAATGAGCCGTTTTCGAGTAAACAACAACATTTGCAACAAATTCCTGACCTGCTACGAGAGGACTTCAATACTGAATCAAAAATTACAAATTACATCGAAAATAAAATATTGTATTATTAAACAAAAATAAACTCTTATTGTTAAAATAATTTTTTACTTGAAAACGGCTCATTTTATCGATGTCAAACAAGAGTACCTTTTTTTTAGCAAAGGTTTAAACTACACAAAACATATTTTTTGTGTCTTCACCATACAGGGCGTAAAAAATATTATCAATAATGTGCGAAAACTAGTCCGTCCCTGGCAAACTAAAGAAGCGACATAAGTTTTAAGGGCACTATTTTAAGAGGTCTTTACTAGTATGCATCGTACTAAAATATTATCAAATTATACAGAGCGCTTTAAAAGTTATTCACGAAAAATCGATTTCTAGCTGCCCCCTTTAGGGGATCATATCTCCGCAGGGGGGCTTATACGGAAAAATTTTATAGGAACTTGTCGTGTTATTTTAATCTGTTCCATACGTGTGCGAGAGATTTCCACATTTTCCCGGACACCCTGTATATAAAGGAAAATGATTTACACAGGTTTATTTTCCTAAAAATGCTTTTGTAAATCATTTGCTTGTGATTTTTTAAAATTTTTAAATAAGATATAAAAGACGCCTACAAATTGTATTCAAAACAATTTAAAAATATTAGCCGGCACTTAAAATGTGTTTTTTTGGTCATATTTTACTCTAAATAAATTGAATTTATTACCAAATAACACGATATTTATTTTTAGCTTTGTACTACTTTTGCTCCCAATTAATTACTTAATAGTACAAAACATAATCCATATTTTGAATTACAGAAATAATTAGTTAAATAAACAGGAGTGTATAATAAATAAAATTTAACATAAAATAGTAATAATAACTATATTTATATACAGGGTGTTAGAGAATGTTGTTGAAAAAATTAAGGGCTAATTGTACATTAAAAAATATAAAAAAAATCATTCTCAAGATACAGGGTACTTTTAAAAAACTAAAACATTTCGAAAACATTTTAGCAAAAATTGTTAGACTGAATATATACCCTATGTAAATAAGTATTTACTGTTTTTGTTACATGGTTGCTAATAAAAAATATATATATTTTTTAGTTTCGGCAATGCTTCTTTGATGGTCTTAAAATATGCAATTAAGTGGTTTTTATTTTTATTTGCCTATATATATATATATATATATATATATATATATATATATATATATATATATATATATATATATATATATATATATATATATATATATATATATATATATATATACGAAACTTTTTCCAAAACACTGTATTTAACCTTGTTGCTAAAAAAATATGATTTAGCTACAATTGGGCTAATACGTTTTTCTTGTAGACAAACTATGGCAAATGATCCAGTAAAAGCAATTTTGTTAACAATTTGAGGATTAAAGAATTATAATTATTTTTGATAAAAAATGCTCCCCATAAAGCATGCGTTTCTCTCGATTTTAAAAAATAACTTTTTTAATGTTCTTTAAAAATCAAAAATGTGAGGTTACCATAGTTACTGAGTTGAATGCTGACCAAACTTAAAAGTAAATTAAAAATAAACGTATTAACCTAATTGTGGATAAAAATATATTTTTTTTGCAACGAAGTAAATTGCATCATTTTGGAAAAAGATCCGTAAGTCCAGTCCTGTTTAAATCTATTTGTCCAAAACTTGCAAACCTAGAGAAAACATACATACCTATTAGCCCCCAAAAATGAAAAAGATTGGCGTAACAGATAATAGTTATTTATTAGATAAGTGAGTTATATTACATATAAGTCACGCAAGAAAAGTTTAACTAGGGGTAAGTAAGGGTAGGAGGTAATTTTCTTAAGTGACTTATATGTAATAACTCACGTGTCTAATACAAAATTTGATGAAGATGTTATTATGGCTTACTTTCTGTTTTTATCGAAAAAGTTGCTCCCTCATCAATGTGGACCAAGTATTCAATGATAAAAACGACCTTAATAGTATATAAGAACGTGGATATAGGGAGGTATGGAAAAGTTGTCGCTTATTTGAAGAGCAATTCAAGAAATTTCAAACCGAAAAAGGCAAAAATTCTGGAGAGGCACATCGAAAAATTTTTGGCTGAGGCACCTGACGACGAGCACTTAATGTCAAAGGTATGAATTTACTTTAGTTTCTGGTATTAAATATTTATCTGTTCAGATTTTTATAGGTTGCATTGATATTGGGAATCGCTGGTGCATGCCGTTGTGACGAACTAACTCGCTTAAGTATTGAAGATATAGTAGATAAAGGCCAGTACATATATGTTTCTATACCTGATACCAAGACGAACAAATCGAGAAGCTTTACAATTTTAAAAGAAGGATTTTTGGTAAATGTGCTTGAATTATTTAGAAAATATGTGTCTCTAAGGCCAGAGAACACGCCTCACAAAAGATTTTTTGTCAACTTTCAAAAGGCAAATGCACTAGGCAATGCGTGGGAATAAATAAAATTTCGAAAATTCCGAGAGTAGTTGCTCATTATTTGCAACTACCTGATGAAATCTTATATAGTGGTCATAGCATGCGGCGTTCTTCAGCGACACTTCTAGTCAACGCTGGGGCCGATATCACCAACCTTAAACGCCATGGCGGGTGGAAGTCTTCTACCGTGGCAGAAGGATATTTAGAAGATTGCATCTCTAACAAGTTTGAGATTGCAAGACGAATACAGGGTGAAGAGCGCACCAAGGCAAGTACTAGTGCTGAAAGACTTCCTGAAGAACACTCCGCACAATGTAACGTTGTCCAAGATAAATCTAATATAACAATTACTGTTAATATAAACACGAATAAATTGTAGTATAATATATTAGTTGTTTTATGTTATTTTTTAATTGTGAAATGTTGGAAGAATAAAGAATTAGTATAAGTCACTAGTGAGCTAAAGTCTATAATTCACTAGTGAGCTTAAGGGTACTTTAGCTCACTAGTGACTTATAGTACACTTTATATCCTCAAAATCTGATCAATTATGTAGATATTATATGTAAGTGTTGGATAAAAAGTTATTATTAGTTAAAAATTGTGCAAGTTTAATTTGGCCCACTCTGTATATATATACAATATATTTATGACATTTATAAATTATTATTTATTTATCATACCCTAGCTGACATACTAATAGTATTTAGGTGATGAAATAATACTTACCCAAAGCAGTTTTTGTTCGTACATTTCTAGAATATCCCATTGGATGGAGTATAGCCCAATATCTATCCACAGATACTGCCACAAGACAAAATATAGATATTGTACATAACACAACTAACAGAGACACTGTAAACACACATGCATGCAAATTGGTTGGCAATCCGACTGACGATAGAAGGGCAGAAGGAATTCCAATTAATCCGACCAAAAAATCGGCTGTAGCCAATGATACAATGTAATAGTTTGTTCTTCGCCTTAAACGTCTTTCTTTTCTAAACACATAAATAACAAGGGCATTTCCCGCCACTGCAAGAATGGCCACAATAACTTCACAAATGGCGTAAAATAAATTAAGTTCTTTGGTTTGGTAGTCATGCGTTATGTTGGTCGCTAATAAAATCGGGGTTAGTGTGTCGTTCATTTTCAAGATAATCGTCCGGAAAATCTGGTTGTGTTACACCTCAAGTCGTAGTAGTTATATTAGGATTTTGTCTTAATGACGTAATTTTGTTATTTTGTCTCCATCCTAAACTTAAGAGATTTAAATTCTTCTTTAGCCGAACTCCATTTTCTGCATACTCTTGCGGGTGGCACAGTGTTCCATCTGTAATAAAAATAAATAAAATATTTTAATGCAATTGTAAAATGTAGAATATAGAAGACTAAAGAAGTCCGAATTGTGCGGAAAATTGCATGTAGCTGCAGTATTTGAAACATTTTTATGTCAAAAGACAGCATTTTAGCTTGTATGTGTTTGGTAGACCTTAATAAAAGGCTTACATATTATATTAATAACCCTTAAATGTTTAACTTTGCAAAATAAACATAATAAATAACAAAAAAAGTAATAAATCGTGTTATATTTCGTCGGTTTGAAATAGTCCGGGAGGTAGCAACGTCGGAAAAAGAAGAATTTTAGGTTGGCTGATTTTTTGATATCTTGTTCTCCTTTTTTTTCCGGTAGATCCTCGGCTGTCTAGCGGGCATCTAAGTCTGGAATCGCTGAACGTGCTTGGTCTAACGAACATATAAGCAAGTGGTCACAAGCACGGATAATTCACAGGGAACTGGAAAAAGCGATAATTTAAGGAAACTTTCTTTATCGTAAACATCGAAAATATTTTTTTCTACTAGCGTGTGGAAAGCAACACTTTTTCGCACGCAATTTAGTTTGGAAATGTCACTTTTCCGCACTAATGCGAAAAGTACAAAATTTTAAAACCAAATATTAGTGAGTCGCAATAAAGGATTTTCATGTATGTATACTTTATTGCTTTGGTCAGGTAGGATATTAGGTAGCATTGTGTTAAAATAAACAAAATAAATAAAATTTTAGTTTTTATGTTTTCCTTACGCTTGTAGAAAAATAGCGGTCTTAACACGTGCCGAAAGTGCTTTTCCGCACTTGACTATTCTTGACCGAACTCCCGCTACGCGTCGTTCGGTCTACTGCAGTCGCGTGCGGAAAAAGTGGCACTTTTATCATTAGTTAAGCCATATCGTAATTATCGTACTATTAGTAAAACCAAGTGTGGAAATACCCACCTTTAAAAACCATTTCTAAAGCGCTTCAATGCTGGCGACCTCAGTGCACAGCCTCATGCTTGTTCGCACCCAGCTCTGTCATGGGTAGATGCTCAACCAGACTATACAAGCATACAAGCCCAGTAGTAGCAGGAATTACTTTAGTTTACACTTAAAAACAGACAGAGATAGGACTGCCCGAAGCGTTGTGTGAATAGTTATAAATAAAGACAATGGAAGTCCGAAATTCCTTTAGTATCACTGATGAAGAATCAATGTCTAACACATTCAAACACACGTAAGTTTTATTTACTTATTTATTTTGATAAAGTCGGTTTAATGTTAATTTTTTGCAAAAGGAGTAAAAACTCAATTTAAGGAAGGAATTAAAAGTGGTGAAACACAATGATCTTTTTCCAGATTCCTTTTATTTTTTTCTGCCCTCTCGGGGTCATCCCACCCAGGCCTGACGACCGCCCCCTAGGTGGTGCACTGCAGCCCGAAGGCTTATTGTACCTTGACCCCTACTCCTTCCCATTCATTCCCATAACTTGGATGGTTGTTGCTCGGTCCGTTTGTTCACCCCCGAGCATAACACCGCGTGCCGTTGCCCAAAACCCACAATGCCGGTCACCCATCCAAGTTCATGGGCGCGCACTCACTGCTTAACTCCGGAGATCGACGCTTGCCGATACAACCGGAGCAGCCACAAGCGCGCCTTTCCAGATTCCTAGTTCAATTTATAATTAATCTTAAAGACAGCCCCATCTATTTAGCGGCGCAAAATGTGAAGTTTTTAAAAAACAGATTTAAATTGGTCACGAAATGGTGATAAATGGTCTCTAAGTGTGACAAACTGGTCATCCATACACTAACTTCTACAGCGAATTTAAATATCAAGGTCGCT
The DNA here is from genome assembly GCA_014170235.1 of Listronotus bonariensis. Taxonomy (NCBI): domain Eukaryota; kingdom Metazoa; phylum Arthropoda; class Insecta; order Coleoptera; family Curculionidae; genus Listronotus; species Listronotus bonariensis. The sequence continues at coordinate 85,412 of JACEGR010002051.1, forward strand.
GAAAAATGTTTAGCTCCTCAAATTAATCATACATGGCTCAATTAAATTGGTTACAAAATGGTCAACATTGGTCCTGTATGATTAATTAATTTGTCAGTAAGATTAAAGGAATTCTGAAAGTCAGTAACAATTAGAGAACTGGTCATAGGTATTTAATATTTTGTCAAAGGTACTGGAATAAATATAAATAATTTAAAATTTCAAGGTCACCAACTGCTCTTATATAAATATATTAAGCACCTCAACATTAACATTTGGAGGTCGTTTCATGCTGTAAACAATTGGTCACTATTGGTCATTAGGTCGCAGTAATTGTTCAGCCGTAAAATAAAATCAAGAGAAGGTAAGAATATTTAGCACCTTAATACTGGAAGTTGAGAGCTCATCAGACGCGATATCAATTGGTCACAAAAATTGGTCATGACTGGTCATTCAGTTGCAACAATTTGTCAGCGGTAAAATAGACTCTAGAAAAGTTGTTTAAAAATTATTACTTACATTATTACAAAATAGGTAGCACTCCAATATTAACTTTTAGTGGCCATTGAGTGCCATATAAATTGGTCACGGTTGGCCAGTCGGTCGCGATGATTGGTCAAAAGTTGAAAAGAATATACAGGGTGGTTTTACACTGTTTTTAAATAAATATATATGTAGCGTCTTAATATGAACACTCGGAGCACATTCTATGCTACAAAAACTTGCGGTACGAATTAGCCATGATTGGTCAGTAGGTCACTGAGACCGACTGAACAATCGTGACCTATTTATATAGCACTGAATGAATTCTAAATGTTGATATTGAGGTGCTTTATATATTTAACAAAAAAATCAGTGTAAAAACTACATTTAAAAAGCTTCTCTTAATTTTATTTTACTGCTGACCAATTACTGTGGCCTAATAACCAATCATGACCAATCTGTTGCAGCATGAAACGACCTTCGAATGTTGATGTTAAGGTGCTTAATATATTTATGTAGTAATTTTGACCAAATATGAAATATCTATGAACCAATTCTCTAATTATTACTTAGCTATAAGAATTTGTTTTTTTAATCTAATATTTTTAATTTTGGGCCCTCACAATATTTTTGTCATCCTTAAGTGTCCCTCATTAATTACAAAACTCCTTTAATCTTGTTGACCAATTATTTAAACATACTGACAATGTTGACCAATTGCAAATTTGATTAAATTATGGATGATTAATATGAGGGTGCTAAAATTTTTTCGATGACCTTGATATTTTAAAACGCTGTTGGTGTATGACCAATTCGTAACACTTAGTGACCATTTAAGACCAATTCGCAGCTCTTTTAAACCCTAAATTCTTACATTATAGGGTCTCTTAAAGACTCTCACTTTTAAACAGATTAACAACTCAGTGTTTCTGTAATTGTCGTTTAGTCTAGTCTTAATTTAGGCTTATATATATATGTTATACTTTTAGATGTTATTATGTAAGTTTGTTATTTTTAAATGAAAATATGTTAAATGCAAAAAAAAAAAGAATTGCCATTAAAGCGGCGCATTAACTAGGTTAATTAATTATTGGTTTATCATATCTTTCACCTTTTGGCACTTTAATTAATGGAGAATCAGTAATTAAATTTTTCAGTGATCCTAAAAATCCAAGTTTTCAAAGTTATTACACAAAGCTTGTTCAAGAAATGCGTACGTCGGTAAGAAGTAAAATATAATGGAAAATCGCTTTTGAAGTATCTCTAAAAACATTATTCAGAGTGTTTTCTAACTACGCTACGAAACTTAAGGAGGTGATTTCTAATGTCTCTTTTATGAAAAAAGTTTCTTTAAACATATGCCGGACTTCCTTCGTTTCTAAAATACATATGCGGTAAAGTTTAAAAAACAGTCGATATGTTTTGAATATCTTGAAAAGGTGAGAAAAAGGTACGCTACTGACATCTTTATGAAGTTATCTTTTCGATTAAGCAATTAGAAATACAACTTTTATATATTTTGTACTTTCTTTGTATCTCCCTTCGTTATTAAGAAAATAAAAATTGAAGCTACTTTAAGTACTTCTAAAAATTATCCATAAACAACATAAAAAAAATCCAAAATTAAAAAAAAATTTTGACCTTAGTAAATAATAAAAATGACGATTTTTCAATAAATAACAAAATATCTCATTTATTTTAGGGCATTCTTAATTTTGTTTTTTATATCATGTTGTTTTGGATACTTTTTTGATAAATTTCTCGCAAACGAAGCTAGATAAGAAGAAAATATAGGAAACTAAAAAGTTGCCTTATAATTGCCTAATCGGAAAAAATATATTAACCTAATAAAATTAGTGGCGTACCTTTTTTCAATATTGGCTGTGGTGCCAACTTAGACGCCACTGGACCCAATATTATTAATCTAGGTAGGAGTACTAACACCTCATATTATTAAATAGTATGTGTACTAAATTTTATCTAAAACAGACATATATTTATAAAAACAGTTTTTTTCTAAAAAAAGACATAATGAATCGCCCCTTAAGTTTCCCACCGTACTTAGGGAAACACCCTGTATACAAAAAAACAGTTTTTTTATATGTAAAGTTAGTTATTATAATATCTAAAAAGTTATTTAAACAGGTTCATTAAAATTTAACTTTTAATTGATGATATAATGTTAAAATAACAAACAAAAAATAAGAAAAACTTTATATAAACATATGTCCTAAACGTCTTAGTTTTTGAACTACGGTGTGTTAAATATTTTTAAAAAAATCTTTATTTTTTTTAATTTTTTGGGTGTTTTTCTTAATTTCCATTGTAGAATCGCCCCGTAAAGTTTGTTGGTTGAGTTACTGGACAACTTTGTCGATTGGTGCCTAAACGGTAAGGTTTATCGACTTTAATAAAGAAAACCTTATTTTTTAAGTTCTTGATTGTCTATAAAATGGCGCCATCAGCTTTATGATATCTGTCAAAATAAAAAGTTATGATGTAAATAAATTTTAAGTTTTAGGTAAAGTACCCTCTGGCGGTATTAAAAAAGTACTATCATCTTCAAACTTTAGAATCTGCAAAGCTTAATTTGTGTGCCAAATGTCAACTAGATTGGCTAAAAATTGAATGCAATATGGCAAAAAACAAAAATAAAAATTGAACTTTTAACCCCTTTAACTTGGTAACCAAGGAGATTTCGACATTTTGTCAAAGGACTTATTAACATTATTTTTCATTGCAGAATGATCCCCATTTTTCGAACACCCTGTATATGTATTTTTTGTAATTGTTCGTAAATATAACAGCATTTGCTCATTTAGAGAAATATTTGAAGGTTCTATAGGCATTAGTTTTTGGCAAAATAGTTAATAATAAAAATGGCATTGGTTGTTTTTGCAAAAACCCTTCAATTGTGTAAAAGTATTTTTCCAAGATCTGGAAATATTAAAATTTTACAATTAAACTGTAATAGAACATGACAAAAAAATGGTTAATTTAAAGCACTAAAATGTATTACTGTGGGTTCAAGATATAATTAAGAAAAGACCTATTGAAAAACTATTGGGTAAACTTATAAAAAAAAGTTGAAAGTTTTTTTGTATTTAATACACAAAAATCACTTTAAAGAGCAAGATTAAATTTGACAAAAGTGGTATGTTTAGTTTTAGTTCGATTTACTAAATTTACAAAAAAATTGCATATACCTAGTGGGGATTTTAAAGTGGTATAAAACGATATCTCCGAAACGGTTCGAAGTATTTTAACAATATTTTGGCAATGTGTTTTAAATACAGGGGACATATTTTAGGTTTTTCTATACTTTAACATCTCTATATTTTGTCAGGTAAGGGTTAACCTTTAGATTGTCAAATACATTTTTTTCTTAATTTTTCATCAAAAACTGGGTATATACAACAAAAATTATTGCATCAAGTTTGTCTGGTTAGTTCTGGTAAGTACAGTTACAAAAGTTAAAAAATTTGAGCTAAGGGAAGAAACTGCCATAATAACTAAAATTTAACGGCGGTCGTGTAAGAACATGTTCGAAATGATGTCCGTCTACTTCAAACCTTTTTAAAACTCTTTTTCGACATCAGTTGCGCACACGGTTTAACGGATTGTATCAAACTAATACATATTTTTTTTATTTTAAGGAAAACGTTTATTTTATTCTTTTCATGAAATTTAAATAAAAAGCTTGGTTTAAAAAATAATTTTTACTTTTAGATTATTTTTAAAAAAAAAGGGAACAATCAAAATTACTTCAGCAAAAGTAAATTAACTCTTACAAATCGTTGCTCTTACATACTGACACGAACCTTAAAATCAATAAATAGTTTTTTAAGGTTACCTCAAAATAAGCTGTATATGAAGCAAAATCATCACTGTCATCACTAGCCAACAAAATAATAGCAAATTTCCTCTTTTTTATAGACAGACATAAAGAGATAACAACTATTTAGTGCAAGATCATAAATCATCAGGTTGGTATTATTAACAAAAGTGTACGATAATACGGATTTATACAATAAATGTACTTATGATTTTAAGCCCTTTCCTAACATCATAAAATATTTATTAAACATAAAAGGTTATTAGTGTCCATACTTTAAATACAACTTACGTAGATGGTTGTATTTACAATTTACTTAATATTGTAAGTAATTCTAGGGAGGTCCGGATATGTTATTATACACTCCTGGAAAAAAACTGACAAACAAATTTTTGTTAAAATTTGATCTTAAATAACTTTTTGACAGATTATAATTTTTTTGTCCAGTGGTAGCTTCTTTTATCAAGATTATTTTTTTTATCTTTGGACAAACCACGAAGGTTAAAAGCCTAAATACTAACGTACCGTGGGTGTCTTAAGCGAGGTAAGAGGGAGTTTGTTTACACGGGACTTAAATACTTGAAGATTTGGGGGGAAAGGAAAGACCTCCGCAGCAGGTTCCACAACCTAGAAACTCTAGGGATAAAAGAACGAACAAAGTGGGAAGTTCGGGGCCTGTCCAGTTGGACCGTATAGGGATGCCATGGAAGCCATGGAAGTACCTATAAAAAGCGATAAATCCCCCACAGCCCGACGATGTGCAAGAGAGGGAAGCCTTTCTGTAAGTGAAGGATCATTAATGAGACGAATAGCTCTTCTTTGAATAGAATCAAGAATGCTTAGGGTTGTGGGGGACGCCATGTCCCAGATATGAGAACAATATTCCAAGGGAGGTCGGATTTGGGACACATATAAAGTGTATAAATTAGAATGGGAAAAATACTTTTGGCTCGAAAGAGAAATCCAAGCTTTTTGAAGCTGCCGTGGCTATAGATACAATGTGTTTATGCCAGTTAAGGTTACTTTCAAATGTGACGCCCACAAGATTAAAGGTGTCTTTGCTCTGTAAAACTTGGCCGCTCATAAGTAGAGGATGAGTAGAGGATGACTCTTTTCGCGACAAGGAACATGATTGTGTTTTGGATGCATTAAAATGGACGAGATTTTTAGCGCCCCAATCCAATATTAAATTAAGATCCTGCGAAAGAGATATCTGCATCGCTCTGCGTTTGTTTTCCAAGTCAGGTTTAGTAATGGGTTTAGGAACCTAAAAACTGGAGTGAAGGGTACTATCGTCGGTAAAACTATGAATGGAATTAGTTGTGGACGAGAGAAGGTCGTTGATGTGAAGAAGAAACAATGTTGGTGCCAGAACTGAGCCCTGAGAGACTCCAGCATTTACATGATGAAAGCATGAAGAATGGCCGTCCACAATAACTGATATACGACGATCAGATAGATAACTAGAGAGCCAAGTACAGAGTTTAGTTGAAAGACCATAGGAGGGAAGTTTATTAAGAAGTGGAGCATGCCAGACCTGGTCAAAAGCTTTGGATATATCAAGAAAAACGATCTGGGACTCACCTAGAAACTCAAGAGACTTATTCCAACAGTGTGATACGTAGGAAAGAAGATCTGCCGTTTATTTATTTATTATGCATTTTAAAGCCCTATTTTTTTACATTTCCGTTTTTAATTTATATCAATATCTGTATCCTAAAAGGAAACACAAATTTTTAAAAGAGACAATCAAACTTTTGTCTAGTTATACTTTTACACCTATCTAAAATGTTTATATTTTATGATAAAAAATATACGTTTGTTAAGTTGATTTTGTATTTTCCAAATCAGTAATCAGATTTTTGTTATCTCTTAAGATATACAGGGTACGACAAAAAGTGTGACATTAATAAAAATAACACTCTGTATATTGTATCACTAGTAAAAAGATCTTTTAAATACTTACAAAAAATGCTGCATTTGATATACTTATCTTTAGTACTTTTGGAGATATGACCATCTAAATCTTAAGTTTCCCCAATATGTTTGCATTATAGGTGGTGGTATATTACGACCATCATTATTAGATTGCGTTGTTTCCTTTTAAAATTTGTATTTCCTTTTAGAATAAAGATATCTCCATATAACATTTTTGCCGGCAAGGCATTGGCAAAAGGTAGCAAAAGACATCAAAATGGGCAATTGGCCGTTATTGGGCCGCGTGTTGCAGAAAATGTGAGGGCATCCATCATTAATAAGTTATGATGAAAAAATGCGTTTAGGATGATGGCATCCATCATTAATAAGTTATGCTGAAAAAATGCATTAATGATGATGACTTCCATCATTAAAAAGGTTTTGGCAAAAATATGCCTTTTGGATGATGGCATTAAATTATTTTTTCCTAATGACAATAAAATGCATTTTTACCGTCCAGGGAACTAATATGTACATAAATAATGCACATGCATGATGTGTGTTTATGTACAGGGTGTCCCATATAAAATTAAATACTATAATTTTGGAAAACCATAAGAGATACAAGAAAAAGTTAACGTTGTTCAGTGAAATGTATTTTTTTATTATTTTTATTGTATCTCTTATGGTTTCTTCAAAATTATAGTATTTAATTTTATATGGGACACCCTGTACATAAACACACATTATTCATGTGCATTATTTATGCATATTTTAGTTCCCTGGACGGTAAAAATGCATTTTATTGTCATTAGAAAAAAATAATGTAATGCCTTCATCTAGAAGGCATACTTTTGCCAAAACCTTTTGATGATGGATGCCATCATCCTAAATGCATTTTTTTCAGCATAACTTAGTAATGATGGATGCCATCATCCTAAACGCATTTTTTCATAATAACTTATTGATGATGGATGCCATCACATTTTTTGCAACACGTGGCCTAATAACGGCCAATTGCCCATTTTGATGTCTTTTGATACCTTTTGCCAATGTCTTGCCGGCAAAAATGTTATATGGGAACCTAGTTAATTTTACCATCATTTTATTTTTATTCTCTCAAAAATACATAATAAACATTTTGTTTGACTTAATTTTTATTTGCATGATTTGTAACAATAAAAAGTTATAAAAAGGTCATTTCCTTTAAATTATGTCAAAAAACATAAAATGTTATGAAAAGGCCATTTCCTTTAAATTATGTAAAAAACATAAAATAATGTTGTTTAGCTGTCATTATAAATAAAATAAATAAATAATTGCTCTAACGTTAGATAAATGTCAATGTTGTTCATATGGTTTAAAAAGTATAAATATGCGATGAAGGTTTGCCTTTAAAAATCCAATATTTATTTGCCTGCAACAAAAAAGCATGCTTTATTTAATCAGGATTGGTATGCCGCCATTTTTGTATGCTTGCCGGCAATTCGCCTGCATGTAAAATATATTGGCCATTAAGTGTTTATTTAGGGTTGACTTTTTAATGTGTATCAGATGTTGGCATAATATTGCCACCAATTGCCAATGCTTTACCATCAATGCCAATATGAAAAATGTATATTGCCGGCAAAGAGTGTTTGCTGGGTCAATATATAATAAAAACAAAAATGTTAAAAAAGATGGGGCTTTAAAATCCAATTCACTAAAATAAACTTGTGACGTTAAATTATTACACAGGGTGTTCGAAAATTTAGGTCCAAATGCAACATTCGGCTCTTCCCTGTATAACACCCAGTCCTATAAAACTTTTGCCATTCCTATTCTAAATAATAATCTTGATGAAAGGAGGTACAACTAAACCAAATGTTATTAAAATCGGCCAAAAAATCAAAAAGTCATTTAAGATTGAATTTGAAAAATTTTGTTTGTCCGGTTTTTTTGACCAGAGTGGCTTTCCAGTGACGCAAATAGAGCGCTCCCGAGCAGCTCAGGAGCATTTCGTTCTACTTTATGGCGTTCCAGTGACGGAAAGTGTTATGCACCTGAGCTACTCCGTTTTTCTTTCCCCTTGCCCCTCATGCGCCACCCCCTTTTGGTTTTTGTGCTTCAAACGTGTTTTTTTATGGTTAAGGATGGATTTTATAAAATTATTTATTTAAAATGGAATTAGATATTAAAAAGAGATTATTATTATAAAGCCAAGAAAGGCTAAAAACAACAAAATTTTAAAATTTCTTAAAGTATCTCTCTTTTCTTGTCTAAGGATGCGTTCCAGTGACTAACTTTTAGAGCAGTTCAAGAGCTTCAAGCCCTGGAGCGTGACGCACAAAATTTTTCGTCACTGGAAAGCAACCCAGGAGTGTATCTAAAATTGGCATCCCATGATACAATATAACGTTCCTAAATTTACACTAAACAAAAATAAATTTTGTTGTCACCCGGTATATAAGTATTTAGGCAATAATTTAATTTTCTGTAGTTTTTCTAGATTAATTCTTTAAAAAAATAAAAGAAATGGATTCTAAAAGTGACAAGACAAAGTTATTAGCCTTATGGCGCAATATTTAACAATTAATAAACTAATAAAAAAGGTTACTCTCCAAACACCATTATTGGACATCCTGTCTCCACTGAAGATAATTCTGCCAAATTAGACTATAATAGTCTGTTTAGTTGGCAATGAAATTTACTATTAAATAATAACAGGTTTTATGATCTTGTTTTGCTTTAAAATACATGGCACGTACGGTACGAAACTGCACGGTCGGTGGTGTCATAATATTAATACATATAGTACATTCCAAATTAAAACAAGCCACCCCCTATAATTACACAAATCGACAAAATAATAGCTTTGTTCTCCCACCTTAGGAATATATATATATTATATATATATATATATATATATATATATATAGTCAGTTTGGATTTTCTTGGGATATGGTCCTATTTTATAAAAACATTAAAACTACTGTTTCATTTCTTTATTCCTAACGTTTCGGTCATGGCTTTGACCTTTTTCAAAAGTACATTAATTCTAAAAGAAAAATTGCCACAGTCAAAATAAAGCGTTTAAAATTATACAACACTTATATGATCGTGTGTAGCTACAGTTATTAATGCAGCAAACATACGGGATAAAAACATGTTTCTCTTTTTTTTATATATAATTATTATTATTTACTTACATGAGTCAGGAAATTTAGAAAATTATCCATTTAAAACAAAAATTCTGGGAACGTCACTGTATAAAAACACATTTTAAAACGTAACACTACATATTTACAAGACATTTCCACAGATAAAACAACGACGAAAAGCAAAACGTGAGTGACCATACAGAGATTATTGATAAGTACATTATTCCTTTTTTTATAGAAGGATGCACAGTTGTTGATTTTTAAGGGTTTTTTTTAATTTTATTTTAAAACTTTTACGAGGTGATGTTAATAAATATCTTGGGGAACTGATATAATGCTAAGAAATTGTGTGAAACAAAGAGTTTAATTTAATAAGTTTTGGTAAATTTTAGGTAGCCCCTTTGTGTCAGTTCTTAAGTTGACGGCATTAGAATTTCTTTGTATGTAAAACATTTCGTAAAATTCCCTTTTTTGGTGTTCGATTCTGTGGTCAGAATTTTTGTGTGCGAATAATTAAAAGTATGGTTGTGTTCTGTTGTATGGTTGGTCAGAGCTGTTTTGTTTCGTTTGTCGTATTTATGTCCATTAATTCTGTTTTTAAATATTGGCTAGTCTGTCCTATGTAAACTCCCGCACAATCCCGACAAGGTATCTGATACACAATGTTACTCTTTTTCTCTTTTGAAATAGCCGTTTTTAATTGGCTAAAGTTGCTATTTAATAGGTTGTGTCCTTTGTGACTTATTGTAATATCTTTATTTTTGAAAACATTCTGTATTTTTTTCTGAAAGATCTGGAATATAAGGTAGGGTGAGGTATATATTTTTTTTTGTTTTATGTTTAGAGGGCTGTCTGTTTCGTTCGGCGTTATAAAATTTGCAGATTCTTTTTTAAAAATTTTGTTTACAATATGATCGGGATAATTATTTACACGTAGTGCATTTTTTGCTTTATTTATTGCGTTTTTCTAAATTCAGGATCTGATAAGTGTATTGCTCTGTCTGCTAAACCAATTACAACGGATTTTTTGTGATAGTGGATGTTGAGACTTAAAATTAAGATAGCGACCAGACCAAGTGTTTTTGGTGTACCAAGCAGTCCTGATTTTGTTATTGATTCGATATAATGTTAAATCTAAAAAATTTATTTGGTTTTCTTTTTCTATTTCAATTGTAAATTTTAGTTTACTGTGATATTTATTAAATTCATTTAATACATATTCTGTTTTATTTTTTGGTACTGAGAGCAGACAGTCATCTACGTATCTAAAAAGAACGGCAAGTTCAGATTTAGGTTCTCTAATACAGTTTTTTCCAGATCTTCAAGAACTAATTGGGCAACTACACTTGAGATTGATGCACCCATGGCACATCCATCTATTTGACGATAATATTTATCATTATATAAAAAATATGTTGAATTTAAAGTAAGTGCAACAGCCTTTAAGAACTCATCCATTGGTATATCAGTGTACCCTTCAATAAGATTCCAATTCTTTTTTATTACGTCCTGAGCGAGGTCTAGTGGCATATTTGTGTAAAGCGAAAAAACAGAATTAATGGACATAGATACGACAAACGAAACAAAACAGCTCTTGACCAACCATACAACAGAACACAACCATACTTTTAATTATTCGCACACAAAATTCTGACCACAGAATCTAACACCAAAAAAGGGAATTTTACGAAATGTTTTACATACAAAGAAATTCTAATGCCGTCAACTTAAGAACTGACACAAAGGGGCTACCTAAAATTTACCAAAACTTATTAAATTAAACTTTTTGTTTCACACAATTTCTTAGCATTATATCAGTTCCCCAAGATATTTATTAACATCACCTCGTAAAAGTTTTAAAATAAAAATTAAAAAAACCCCTTAAAAATCAACAACTGTGCATCCTTCTATAAAAAAAAGGAATAATGTACTTATCAATAATCTCTGTATGGTCACTCACGTTTTGCTTTTCGTCGTTGTTTTATCTGTGGAAATGTCTTGTAAATATGTAGTGTTACGTTTTAAAATGTGTTTTTATACAGTGACGTTCCCAGAATTTTGTTTTAAATGGATAATTTTCTAAATTTCCTGACTCATGTAAGTAAATAATAATAATTATATATAAAAAAAAGAGAAACATGTTTTTATCCCGTATTTTGCTGCATTAATAACTGTAGCTACACACGATCATATAAGTGTTGTATAATTTTAAACGCTTTATTTTGACTGTGGCAATTTTTCTTTTAGAATTAATGTACTTTTGAAAAAGGTCAAAGCCATGACCGAAACGTTAGGAATAAAGAAATGAAACAGTAGTTTTAATGTTTTTATAAAATAGGACCATATCCCAAGAAAATCCAAACTGACAATATACCTCAAAGGGTCCAAGAAACTTACCAATTTTAACTATATATATATATATATATATATATATATATATATATATATATATGATATATATATATATATATATATATATATATATATATATATATATATATATATATTATATATTATTTTTAATAATTATATTTAACATTTTTAAGAAAAACAATGAATTACAATATTCACGATGGTTTAAAATATTCCAATCGCTTAGATCTTTGGCTTTTCTGGTGTAGGACGACTCCTGTGTTTCTCTAACGATGGACCAACAATAATCGGCAAGCATAGAGGGTTCCCATTTGCCTTGGTAGCGTTTTTCAAATGACGCGATCTCTTGGTGGAATCGCTCTCCGTGCTCGTCACTTACGGCTCCCATATTTTGTGGAAAAAATCAAGATGTGATTGCAAAAAGTGTATTTTTAAGGACATATTGCATCCCATTTTTGATAAGCTTTTAACATTGTTTTGACGATATTTTTATATTGCGGAGATTTGTGATTGCCAAGAAAATTTTTGGTCACTTCTACAAAAGACAACCAAGCTTCTTTTTCAACGTCATTTAATGCTGCCAGAAACTCTGGATCCTTCATGAGTTTCCTTACATCAGGTCCAACAAATATGCCTTCTTTTATCTTGGCATCGCTGAGAGAAGGAAATTTATTTTTTAGGCATTGAAACCCAGAACCATTTTTATCCATGGCCTTAACGAAGTTTTTAATTAATCCCAACTTTATATGTAAAGGTGGCAATATAATTTTTTTGGGATCGACTAATGGATCATTTTTTACATTTTTCTGGCCAGGGATATAAGCTGTTCTTTCAGGCCAGTACTCTTGAGTGTAATGTTGTGACCGATCCCTACTATCCCATTCACACAAAAAACAGCAGAATTTTGTATAGCCAGTTTGGAGTCCTAAAATTAATGCAATTACCTTTAAATCAGCACAGATGGTCCACTGGTAGTCTTTGTAGTTTATTTTGTCTAAAACAAGTCTCATCACTTCATACGTTTCTTTTAAATTAGCACTGTACGCTACAGGAATGGATGGAAGTTTGTTACCATTGTTTAAAAGCACGGCTTTTAAGCTAATCTTAGAGGAGTCGATGAAAAGCCGCCATTCGGAAGGAACATGCTCATAGCCTAATTTAACGAATAGGCCGTCAACATTATTACAAAACACTAGGCTTTCCTCTTTCGAAAAAAAATCGAGAACAAAACTGTGTCGTTTGCGATATTTACATATGACGACTCCGGGTTCGAGCAAATTCCATTGTTTAAGCCGTGACCCTAAAAGTTCGGCCTTTTCTTTCGTTAGATTCAGATCCCTGGATAGATCATCGAGTCGTTCTTGGCTCACTAGGACTGGAGTATTACTAGTAGAAGGCTCATGAAACTCTGGATCAGAGGACGAATCTTCCGAGCTGTTTGGTGATGTCTCAGTGTCTAGTGATGAATGCGCTGGCAAATCCTCATAACGGAACACAGGTTTGTCAACTGAACTCACGTCAGGATACTTTAGAGTATGTTTCTTTTTCCTGTTTTGCCCTTTGAGATTAGTGAGACAAAAATAGCAGTCGGTAATGTGATCTCTTTGTTCACGCCAAATGGCCGGTTTCGTAAAGGGCAGCATCTTAATTTTTTATGAGACCAATCGGTTAGGTTTTTGTAGCAAGTTGAACAGCAGACATGTGGCACCCACGATTTATCTAGATTGGCAACTCTAATTTTGAAATAGTTAAAGTAACATTCTTTTATATACGTAGTTATAGACTTTTTCTGATTGTCTGGCACAAACTTTCCACACACGTAACAAAACAGATCGGGAGAATTGACGCAACTGCGTGACATTTTTGTAGCTTACTCTTTGGCGTTTCGAACACGACTGAACTTGTTTCAATAGTTTGTTTATTCTTTGTAGTATCGATAAGAACAAAAGTGTAGAGGTGGAAAATTCACACGAGTCATTTATTTCTACAACGGGAGCTAAACAAACCTAAGTATTATTATTTTTGTGGAAGGCTCAAGGACACCTAACAAAAACAATATAAATCGCTTAGGTGGGAGAAACGTTGTTGAATTGTGTTATCATATTTGTACCCTTATAAAAAAATCCAGAAACATGTCAATTTTTATTTTACACATTTTCGTCTTAAAATTTATTTGTTAATGGTTATCCCCACCCCCTCACCACCAAAAACATCAAAAAGTTCAAAATGGGAAAGGGAGTCTAGTCCATACCTTTTAAAAGGATTCAAGATTTCTCTGGTAATTTTCTAGAAACCTGTGGCTACTCCGATTTCAATGAAATTTGGTATACGGGGTTCTTTGGGGCGCTGATTACGATTCTGAAAGAATTTTTGTGGAAACGTTTTGTTCTCGAGATATATATCAAAGTTCAAATTTGAACTAAGCTTATTTTTCACTATATTCCCCTTCTTTTGCACACAATATCCTTGATTTAAAGATAAGGTGTCACACAATATTTGATTTTTACCTTTTAAAACCCCGTTTTTCTACGATTTTTACATTATTTTTTTGCATTAAATTGCGTAGCTTTTCTTTGATAATGCTGCAACCATACATACACATAGGGCTTCATGGCACACTGGGATTGAAATGATTCAAAGTATAGCTATGCAATTTAATGCAAAAATAATGTTAAATACTTAAAAAAAACGGGGTTTTAAAAGGTAAAAATCAAATATTGTGTGACACTTTAGCTTTAAATCAAGAATTGTGCAAAAAGAAGGAGGAATATAGGAAAAATAGGATTAGTTTAAATTTCAATGATGATTATCTCAATAACAAAACGTTTCCGCCAAAAAATCTTTCATATATGTGATCAGCGCCCCAAAAAACCCCGTGTACCAAATTTCGTTGAAATCGGAGTTGCGGAAGGTTTCTAGAAAATTACCATTTCCCTTTTAATTTTCTCTTGTGTTTTAATATCGGTTCAGTATAGTTTTGAAAAAAATCACCCTAAATACCGGAGTCCCTAGTCGGTGGCTAACCCCTAAAACTTATTTATTGTCTAAAATAACAAAATAAAATTTGATACTTAGGTATATAACATAAATATGCATTGTTTCCTGATCTCGTTTTTTTTTATCTTTATGACATCTTACGCAGGCTTATGCCTAAATACCAGTGTACCGTGAGTGCAGGGTTACTGGATGTTTAACCCATTATTGTCGTGTGTCGTCAACGTTATCCAAGCACTGAAACATGCAGTTTTTTTTTTTGCATTTCACAGCACCTTTTAGACAACGCGGTAGTGCCACCACGGCCGTTATTTTTAAATAACTACTTACCTAGAAATGGCAGAATACTACACGGTGCAGTGGTTTGCCATTGCCAACTGTGAGGTGACGAGCAATGAAAAATCCGATGTCCGGAGATTCGAACTCGGATCGCCGCGGTGAGAGGCTGACACGCCTAGCCACTGCACCACTGCTCGCTACGGTGACAAAAAACCTTTTTTACGAAAAAGTATCTACGTATATCAGGTTTTACTTTTATTTCAAGTCACAAGACAACTGGAAATACAAGGAGTGTCCAAAAGTGGAAAAAATAAATTTCGTTCGGTTTGTAAAAACAAAGAGTGCCGTGAAAAAGCTTATAATAGCAAAAGATCGCGAAAACCGCAAGTCTCTATTTTTTTATCTTTTGACATTCCACGAATGGTTATGCCTAAATACCAGAGTACCAAAGGTGTCGGGTTATTAGATGTTTAACCCATTGTTCCCCCTGTTCCGTCAACGTTGCCCAAGCACTGAAACATGCAGTTATGAATTTCACAACACCTTTTTGAGGCAACGCGGTAGAGCGTTCCCTCGCTGGGAATCGAACCGGCGACTTCTGGCTTCGAAGATCAAAGCTCTGTCCACCGCGCCACGGAGGAGTTTAAAAAAATTTCTAGTAATAACCAAGATATTCTGCAATTGCTACGAAATCCGGACACCCTGTATACTTGAATTTGTTTTCAAACCATCTGTTCGCTCGTTGTTGTTTACTATTTCTATGTCTTCAATTCATTCATTGTTAATTCAAGACCTTCAAGGCCTATGCCCTAATTAATAAGCACAGGGCGTAAACAACCCAAAAGATAATTACACAAAAATAAATAGGATCAGCGGCGGCATTTCAATCACCGCGTATACGAAAGCAAATAATTTGAGATAATCACAAACAAAAAAGTATAAGAAATTAAAATTTATTGTTTTATTTGGATTTTAAATAGCTTTTACTTTCTAAAATGTAATTAAATTCATAATAAAAATATTTTGTCGAAATTTATATACACCCGGTCTTTTTTATTTTTTTATTATTACCTTTTTCCAGTGGCGGCTGGTACTAAAGGGCCCAAGGTAACGGGCCCACCATTTAAATAAACAAAACAAAACTTTTTTGTATAATTTAATGTCAGACCAATTTCAATTCTCTCACTTCTTTGTTAAGTAATGGAAAAATTCATTAATTCACAAATTCTTGAGTACTTAGAAAACACATGCATGAAAGGCAGTATGCCACAAAAGATCTACAGCAGATCTTCTTTCCTTCGTTTCACACTGCTGAAATAAGTCTCTTGAGTTTCTAGGTGACTCCCAGATTGTTGCTCTTGATATATAGTTTTGACCAGGTCTGGCATGCCGCACTTCTTAATAAACTTTCCTCCTATGGTCTTTCAACTAAACTCTGTACTTGGTTCTCTAGTTATCTATCTGATCGTCGTATATCAGTTATTGTGGACGGCCACTCTTCAAGCTTTCACCAAGTAAATGCTGGAGTCCCTCAGGGCTCTGTTCTGGCACAAACATTGTTCCTTCTTCACATCAACGACCTTCTCCCGTCCACAACTAATTCCATTCATAGTTTCGACATAGTTCGACGATAGTACCCTTCACTCCAGTTTTCAGGTTCCTAAACCCATCACTAAACCTGACTTGGAAAACAAACGCAGAGCGATGCAGGTATCTCTTTCGCAGGATCTTAATTTAATATTGGATTGGGGCGCCAAAAATCTTGTCCATTTTAATGCATCCAAAACACAATCATGTTCTTTGTCGCGAAAAGAGTCATCAAATACTCATCCTCTACTTATGAGCGGCCAAGTTTTACAGAGCAAAGATACCTTCAATCTTGTGGGCGTCACATTTGAAAGTAACCTTAACTGGCATAAACACATTGTATCTATAGCCACGGCAGCCTCCAAAAAGCTTGGATTTCTCTTTCAAGCCAAAAAGTATTTCTCCCCTTCTAATTTATACACTTTATATGTGTCCCAAATCCGACCTCCCTTAGAATATTGTTTCTCATATCTGGGGCATGGCATCCCCCACAACCCTAAGCATTCTTGATTCTATTCAAAGAAGAGCTATTCGTCTCAATAATGATCCTTCACTTACAAAAAGGCTTCCCTCTTTTGCCCATCGTCGGGCTGTGGGGATTTATCGCTTTTATAGGTACTTCCATGGCTTCTGCTCTGAAGAATTGTCCAGTATAGTTCCTCCACTCACTGTTCCCAACAGAGAAACTCGTGGTTCCGCGCGTATGCATCCCTATACGGTCCAACTGGACAGGCTCCGGAACTTTCCACTTTGTTCGTTCTTTTATCCCTAGAGTTTCTAGATTGTGGAACCTGCTGCCCGCGGAGGTCTTTCCTTCCCTCCCCAAATCTTCAAGTATTTAAGTCCCGTGTCAACAAACTCCCTCTTACCTCGCTTGTCTTATTTATTTTTATCCTACTTTACTTTACTTTAAAATATCTTTATTACATAAAATAAATAAACAATTCATGTAGTTTACAATAATTATTCTTCTTCGATTCCAAGAGCTAAGCATCTAGTACACAGACAAGGAGGCAGTAACGACGCACAGTGGCCGATTATTGTTAAAACGTGGCATAAATTAAAAAGAAGATCAAAAATGTTGTTTTATCATTCCAAAATTACAAACACACAAATTATAATCATTTTAAGTGGCAAAAGCTTTATTGATATCTTCATAAGTTTTATACAGGATGTTTCTGAAACTTGGCATAAACGACAACCTATATACAGGATTCCATAGTATCCATACTATTGAGAATTTTGATTCCAAACAAAAACTATGTTATAGACTGCTATTTTAGCTACTTTTTAAAATTATTTTGAAGTATACAAGGTGAGCCAAAAAAATATGGCACACCAAAAACAGGTTCTTTTTAAATGGGACACCCTGTATATTTTTGCATTTTTCGAATCTACATAAAATTCTAAGCATTTTGGTTTGTCATATTCCTATACCTAAAGTTAATAGTTTGGGAGTTATTAACAATTGAAAATCGGAATTTTTGAACTTTGACGATTTACCAAGCAAAAACAGTTGAAGATAGAGCAAACGACTTTCACTTTCCTATCTTAACTTTTCAAGAGCTATCTAACGGAAATAAAAAGTAGAAGGCGAAGTGAAGGTGAAGTGAAGGTGAAGTGAAGGTAAATTCACCTTCATTAACCTTCAAATCACCTTCACTTTTTAATATATTTAACCAACTAGTGACAATACAAAAATCGACCTTTACTAACTGTCCAGAGTTATTAGTTTGTGGTTCATAAAATATTTAATGTATGTCTCGAAAATCAATAGTTTTTGAAATATTCCAACAAAATAGGTTTAAGTGTTTTTAACAAATCACCCTGTATCTCAGAAACAACTGAAATGTTTCATCGCGGTAAAAGCACTAGCAGCACTTGCCATTTCGGAAAAAGGAAAAGTGGCATTACCTACAACTAGACACCCTGTATAGGGTATCTCTATTAAAAAAATTAATAATTTCTCACACTTTTTAAGCTGATCTTGTATAAATTTAAAAATACATTGCAACCTCTGTGGATAACAATCCTACAACTTCTTAAATTAAATGTTTCTTGTAGCTAGAAAATAAAGAAGCTGGTGGAGTCTATAACCCTGCACTAATATTTTAAAGTTTATTAAAAAAAGCGCAAAGTCGCAAAACTTTTTCTTGGTAACCAGAAAACTAAACAGTTAGAGAAGATAATGTGATACAAATTATAAGAGGGTCGTTAGCGGAACATAAAAAAATGCTTTTTAAAATGGCTACTTTGCTATAATTTTTATACACTTGATTAAATGTGTTAGTAAGATAGAAAACAAAATTTCAATAAATGAATAAAACATTATATACATACCTGACTAAACACTAATCCCACTAAACAGTAAAAAAAAATTCTACAAGAAATTTTTAATACAAGGAATCTTTATAAGACAATGTTTATCATTGAATAACGTTTACTGCATAGAAAACTTGGCTTAATTTAAAGATGGCGTAGAGATTAAAAACAAGTGAAAAATTCAGAATGGTCACACCCAACTAATAGAATAGAATGTTAGGAAGTAGACTATTGACAATTTACTTAATTTTTAATATCTGATATTTCCATTTTTTGCCACAATTTTACAAAAATCAACTATAGTGCGACGCAAGGTCGCTGGCTGATGTAAGCCCGTGGTAAACTCCATGATTTTATATAATTTTTATTAAACTGCTGACGCGACTTAGGTCTTCTTTATTTAAATAAACGCGAAAATAGTATAGTGCATGGGCACAAATTGCGTGTGTCCATGCAGAAGTCGAAGCCTAAACGGTAGTGTCGGGTCCGGTTGAGTTTTAGTAGCAATATTTATTGTTAATTATGATTATACGGTGTAAATAAATCTGTGAGTATATTATACGTTTAATTTTAACAAGTATAGTGCTAGTGCGTATGTTGAGAGTTAAGTGATGTCATATGTGATAATTAGATAATTTAGAAATGGATCAACAACTGGAAATAAATGCGGTGTAATTTTTACTAGAGGATAGTTTGTCTTTTAAACAGAAACTTTTAATTAATTAAAAAGAAAAGACTTGCTCGATCTTTAAATTAATTGTTCATCTACTAGTAAAACTAGGATATACAACAGAATTTTTATTAAGAACATTTATAAAAAATATGACTGGATTTGTGGCTTTTCAGTCACGAATAAAGTAATCGAAGTATTCTGCAGTAAGAAAAAATATGCTAATGGGATTGGACTTTCTTTTTAAATAAAGGGTGAGTTTATATTTTTTTTTTTGCTTGTGCCCTTCCACTGAAAAATGTTACAAGCCGCCACTGCCTTTTTCAAAAAAGTAATTCTTCATAAAAATTGTGCATGGTCTAAAACCTAAAACGCAATTATAAAAGATTATTTTTTATTTGAATACAAAGTATCTTAAAAATATGAATTTTGCTAACGACGAAAACAAACATTAAAAAATGAGGCGGCAATAATTTACTCTAGACAATTAATTTTTAACAAACTCTATTTAAGGTCTTTTAAAAACTTTTTAAATTAAAATATGTCACTATAATATTTTATTTTAATCATATTCTTATAAGTATTAACAGGGTCATTCCTAGGGTGACTTGCGCCCTGGATCAAAAAATTATTGGTCGCCCCTAGAAGAAAATGTAAATTGGGGTATACAAATTTTTAAAAAGCAAAAAAAGGTCGTCTCTACTTTTACAATACATTGCTGAGTCCTTTATTCAAGTATTCCACATTCCACACAACTTCGTAAATATTTTTGAACAGCACAAAAAAGTTCCCCACTTAAAATTACTGTTTTTAAATTAAAAAGGTTTATTTTCCCTCCCCGCAGCATTGCGCCCTGGTGTCTTGCACCACTTGCACCACCCGGTAGGCACGGCCCTGAGTATTAAAAATTAAATACCTGCCAAAAAGGGGTAAATATTACTTTTATTTTTAATTTATTTTATGATACTACAACTACTAAACTTTATTTTTAATGCAGGTCCAGTATTTATTAGTATTTTCCAATTTGATTAAAGATTAAAATTTAGCTAACAATATGTAAGTATTTAAGTTGTCTTATTATAGTCCTTAAATTTTCACTTGTAATACCTCTAGTACTAAATTTATTTCGGGAAATTTTTCAAGGCCACGAATATTTTAAAAATTATTTTGTTAAAATATTCGTGGACGGAAAAAAATTCACGAAATAATTTAAGCACGTGTGGTATTTGGTAAGAAAATTTTACACCAAGTTTGTGTTAAATAATATTCTTTTAAAGTAATATTTGTAACTTTGACACGAGCTTATTTTACTATAAAATAAATATTTTCCATTTTACCAATTGTAGTTGCAAATATATCTAATTTTAGAGCTTATCATTGTTTATTTTTTTATATTATATATAACTTATATTACTACAGTTGGTAAAAAGTTTATTTTATTTTTTTTAGACCTATACCTTGCTTTCGTTTGCTCTTCACGTATGTCTAGTACTTCAGTCTTATGATATTAGTTTACTAATTGTAGTTGTATTAAATTGTCATTTAGGGTCTTAAACCTTACATTATTTCATATTATGTGATGTCTGAAATACTACAACTGGTACAAAATACCGTTTTCTTTATTTATGTATGGGAATGACAGACATGACGTTAAAACAAATTCAATGATTATGTCAAAAAATTTCCACTCTAATTCGCTCTAGGGTACCCCAGGCAGGAGAAAAAATGTCCGATAAATACTTGTGTTGTCATGGTAATACAACCAAAACTACACATTTGATTGGTCAAAAAACAGTGATGTGGAATTTTCATGAAAAATACCAAACAATTCAAAAGTTAGGAGGGGGGTCCTGAATTTTGGACAAGCACTGTATAAAATGTCAACTAATTGCTACTGCATGTTGATTTAATAATTATTATTATTAACAAATAAAAAGTAATTTCTATTTTAAAGTTGTATGTATGTATATTATTTAAAAAAATTGTGACAAATACAAATATAATTTATTATTGTTATGTGCTTTATTGCCCTATAAACAAATGTATATTTCTAATTATATTCAAGGCAGATCTATGCATAATAATAAAATCACCGCAATAATAATATAAAACATACAATAATAACTAAATTGTAACAACAATATTGCATTATTACAATAAGTTATGTAACCAATTATTTTTAGAGCCACCCACAAACAAAATATATTTTATACGGGCTAAAAAATAATTTTCAAAAAACAAATAATCATAATACAGGGTGTCTGCTAATTACACTGGCCTGATAAAACAGTATTCTTCCTTTACCAATTTAGATGAAATTGGATACACTTAAGTTAATGTAATACTAGTGAACCCTTCGAGTAAAAGCAAAACTAATAAAGTTAGATGTACCTAATGTGGTGTTTTCTTAAAGCTCTTTTAAAGATCTTTTTATCGGTGATACTAATGATACTATACAGGGTGGAAAAAATATTTTTTTTTATGAAGCACCCTGTAAATAGTCCCATAATGGATATGAGGACAGACTATATGACCCCACAAATCGTACCCAGAAGACCCTTTCAGGTGACAATACACCCAAGGGAGAACTGGGCAAACGAAGATTTCAGACACTCTCTTCGAGGTCAAACCTGGTATACGGACGGGTCCAAAACCGAAGAAGGGTCAGGAGCAGGTGTCTACAGTGAGATGGGAAACACTCGTTTGACCTTTCCACTGGAAAACCACGCCTTTGTATTTCAAGCAGAAATTTTTGCGATCTTACAATGTGCCAGGATTAACAACCAAAGGCCCCGCACAAATTGTACAATCAACATTCTTACGGATAGTCAAGCAGCCCTTGGTGCACTAATTAATCCCAAGGTATCGTCTTGGCTGGTACTAAAATGCCTCGAGGAACTCAGGGAACTGGCGGAACGCAACAGCACGAGGTTGATGTGGGTGCCAGGGCATTGCGGAATTCGAGGCAATGAAAACGCAGACGAACTGGCTAGAAGGGGTCAGCCACGACATACGTCGGGCCAGAACCAGTCCTTGGAGTGCCAAAGAGTACCTTCCGGAGTGCGGTACAAAACTGGGTAAAGGACCAGCAAAGACTGCACTGGGAAAGGCTTCCTCAACACATGCATGGGAAAATATACATCAGTGGACCATGCACAAAAAGAGCTAAAGAACTACTCAAAATGGGTAGGAATCAGCTAAGAACGATCACAGGTTTCCTCACCGGACATGCTCCAGTGAAAGAACACCTAAATCAAATGGGATTATACAACGGACATCTGACTGCAGATTATGTGGAGCAGAGACCGAAACAGTATCCCACATACTGTCAGAGTGTGAGGCACTGGATCACAAAAGACAGGCAATCTTCGGGGATAGTAGAGTGCCCCCGGAAACATATGGTACGCACCCAGCAGACTTATACCGCCTTCTTCAAGGAACTAGGGTACTGGAATGGGTACAATAAAACGGGAGTTTGGTACAATAAGCCTTCAGGCTGCAGTGCCACCGGACATGCAGACGGCTCCCTGGGAAAAAAAAAACCCCTGTAAATAATATTACCATTATCAAGATCTGAAAAAGAGCTTTAGGAAAAACCACATTAGATATATCTAACTTTATTAGTTTTGGAAATACGGCCATCCAAATTAGCCACACCTTTCAGTTTGCCTAAAGGGTACTTGTGCTTATCGAAAACGCCTGTCAATTTTTTTTTAACCTTACTATAAATGAACTTAATCCTAGAAAATTTTAAGTTTACAGCTTCAATTATTTTTTATTATTTTTTAAACATTTAAAAATATACAGGGTACTGATGTGCACGACCGATGCCTGCCAGATAATGATGTTCGTACCTAGCATGATATGACTCATCACTATACAAATTTCTAGCCTTACTGGTCTAACGTTACTCGAAGTGTTCACTAGCTCTCCTACTATAAGACGCTTGCAGAGACAACAAATGAGACGAGCAACTAAATGTAAATAAATTATCCGAGAGAGAGATAGGCTGCTAAGCCTTCCTTGTCTGTCTTCAAGGAAGGTAAACGCAGATGGCGCGTAAGTCGACTTTATCGTTTGCCCGCCAAATTCATATTATATGTATAGCTGCGTGCCATTTGCCCTTAAAATTAGGTACTTGTTTTTGTTTCCTTTTAATATAAATTATTGGGGTTTATTTTAATAATTACACACATCTAATTAGAAATGTCATTTATTTGGTTTTCTATGAAGATTTTTTCTTACAAATAACCATGTCAATATTACCTTAAATTAACTGTTGAAAAGCACAAATTTAATATATACACTGTGATCACTAATAAAAGTCAATATTCAAAGTCCAATTAAAGGTAAAAAACAACGCAACACACAATAAATGAGAAAAAATGTAAACAAATTGTCCAAACAAATCGGCCATTATAAAATATCAAACACAAATATCAGCATCAGCGTTGTCAAGTTAAAAATATTCGATTCTTGGTATATAGTATAATCAGGTTTTAGCCAAAAAAGACATTAAAGTTTACATGCAGAAATTGTAATCAACTTGGCAATCATGACAAGGTGACCCTCTGCGATTACCTCCCATGATAAATGATAGAGACATAGTTATAGGAACTTGCGTTAAACTTGTAAAGATCTACCTAGATTAAGATTAGTGGGTCCAGAAACGTTTTAGTGGGCACCACACCCAATATTACTAAGTACGCCACTGACTTTTTCCAAACATTTTATTTCTTTTCCGAATAAGCAATTAAAAATCTAACTTTTTAAACTAATAAAGTTGATTCGTACCTAGTTTCGTTTTTGAAAAACAAATTAATGTCACAACAAAATAAATTAAAAAATAACAATTTAAATAAATGAGCAGTCGTGTATTTTATCGGAAGTCGTCATTTTCCTTATTTACTAAGGTCAAAATTGTTTCTTTTTAATTTTGGATTTTATTGTATGCTGTTTATGGATACATTTTAGTATCACCTAAAGTGGCTTAATATTTTTTCTCGAAAACAAAGCGAGATACGAAGAAAATACAAGGAATTAAAAAGTTGCATTTTTAATTGCCTAATCGAAAAAAAATGTAAAATCTTTATAAAAAGTCAGTGGCGTAATTTTAAACTTTTAACCACATGTTTAACAGTCCTTTAAGAGCAAGGGAATTCATTGTTAAAAAAAAAATCTTTTATAAGGAATAAACATGTAATTTTAATTTAAAATGTTCTAACTCGCTCTTTATTTTAATTTTCTTTGTGTAGTTTACGTGTATGTATGTGATACTTAAATGTTTTAATGTGTTTTTTAATCCTATAAGTTTTTGGCGCTGATGATGACTGCTTAAGCAGTCAGAAACATGTTCGCATATACACCATTTCCAGTGTGAAACACAATACATACGTGGAGATGAGTGCAAATTGTAAATATTTTGAAATAACACTCCACTGCAAGTATGGACTTCTTCAATAATTTGGCAATAATAAATAGTGGCACTAAGGAAGTAATTTACCACTAACTTAAGTACATTTAATAAGGCCACTAGCGATTCGAGCAGCAACTTAAGAAATAAGTCCATCAAAAAGAAATGTACGCCACTGTGCTGTACAATTTCTGTGCTGCATTTGTATTCAGCAAATAAAAATACAGTTTTTATGCCTCCTATTTTTTTCGTATCTCGTTTAGTTTATGAAAAAAAAATCTACTTGCATATTTTTAGACCATAAAAGAAGCACATTTAAAAATTAGATTTGTAATTTTTTACTAGCAATTATGTAACAATAACAATAAATACTTATTTAAATAAGGTTATCCAGTCTAACAACTTTTACTGGAATAAGTGTATCCCAAATTTTTAGTTTTTTTTTTAGGATTAACACACTGTATCATTAGCATCAACAAAAAATTTGCAGACCCATGTTTATATATATTTTTCTCTAAATTTTCTGATGTAGAATCTATCGTTTAATTTTTAATCATAACCGCAGTTTAATTTATTTTGATTTTATCTAAAAATTACTGTGATTTTTGCCTCATCCGCTAAAACATTACATTACATTAAACTTTTTCTATCCATATACTGTATAAGCAATAATTTGTGGTATATTTGTTAGTAATACAATAACAAAACAAGCACTATTAAGCCTGATTTATAGTTTCAGTAACGTAAGACTTAAGACTTAACGTTAAGCCATAAGAAAAATTAACATGTAACAAGTAACCTGATAATTTATAGTGCCAAAAACTTAAGCAGTAAGAATTAAGCCGTAAGACGTAAGAAGTAAGAAATGGTTTATTTTTATTTCTTAAGTCTTAAGTCTTACGGCTCGGTTGACATCGGTCGTTTTCGCCGATAATCGGCAGCGTCATGTTTACATTTTTGGTTATTTATGGGCCATTTTACATTAAATTTTATTTTTGTTGTCGTTAATGTCTTTTGTAAACAGCATAGAGCCAATCTACCTAAATTATATTTTATAAAATACATTTTTTAAAATGACAACAACAATATTCATAACCTAAAAAACTTAAGGAGATACTTTAAATTAAGGAACTATAAATTGACTTGTCATTACTGCTTACTTCTTACGTCTTAACGCTTAAGTTTTAAGTCTTAAGTCTTACGTTACTGAAACTATAAATCAGGCTTTAGTCACCCATCTTTGCATGCCGGTGTCTCTTTTCCTCACATTGCCTATGTGTTATTTTATTTAGCTGATCTGGTATAGACACAGCTTACATGCATGTAACATAATTTTATCAAAATAATCCTTTCATCCT
Organism: Listronotus bonariensis; assembly: GCA_014170235.1. Lineage (NCBI taxonomy): Eukaryota > Metazoa > Arthropoda > Insecta > Coleoptera > Curculionidae > Listronotus > Listronotus bonariensis. The sequence continues at coordinate 111,762 of JACEGR010002051.1, forward strand.
TTTCTTTAAAAATGTTTTATTTCTATTGCGTTAAAATTAGAAATACTTTTAATAGAATGTTTTTCAGTGCTTAAGATACATCCTCAGGAATATACGTATACATTTTATCAATCCTGATTTTACTTTAGAAGTATTAATAATTTATTTAAAAAAATACAAACTCGATAAAACGACTGAAAATAACATCCTAACCTAACTAAAAGTAAAAACAAAACAAGCTACAGTCTTTCGCATTCGCTGAAATACACACCGAAAAGACCGCAATAAGCAATATAATGGGTTGCTTGCCTAACCTGGGGTATACACGGTCATGCAAACCTGAAACGCACTTGCATGAGAGCAAATGTCAAATGACGCTTTTGATACACACGATTCAGATGTACCTGTCAGTTCAGCGTCAGTTTTGGCAGCTGGTGGTGTGATCAACTTGAGCATAAGCGTAATTTGGCGAAAAGATTTTTTCATTTTTGTCAATGTATTCATTACTTTTAACTTTCCAAAAGCATGAATAACCTTGGTACATATCTATAAAATCACGCAATACATCTTCCTGGCGCCAATAAGCCATTTTGTTAACTCAAAACAAACAATATTACCCCGTAAGCGACGTTCCTAAACTGAAACGTTAACTGACGTGTCCTACACATGCACAAGTTTGCACGACGCGCGCCACGAAAAATCAAACTCGGACATCGAGTCGCATGCCAAGCCAGATGTGGCAGTTTTTTAATACACACGGTCAAATTTGCGCGCGAGCTTTGGCTTTTTGACAGATGTGACAGTTTTGCATGACCGGGTATTACCTCGGTTTAGGCGCAGGCATTGGACCGTTGCTGTACTATGACATGGTCTCTTCTAAAGTGCGCCGTCTCTCTTGAGTCAAGCCTAAATTATGACCCCATTATGGATGGTGGAGGGAGGACCAACCATCTGGATGTTTTGTGGTAAGTGTCCGTGCGACACCGCAGCTAGGTGGCGCCACAGTAGCCAGAGGAGAGACGGGACATTGAGGCCCAGCAGATATGTGTGGAAACATGTTAACAACAATCGTAAAACGCTAAAATTGTTACAAGCATTAGTCAGAAATGTTGGCAACAGCTTTCTGGCTGGAACGAAAAATAAACAAGGCGTGCATACTGCTTACAAGTCAATACAAGAATGGTGATGTTAAAATTTGTCAGTAATGTTTGAAAAAAGTTTGCAAACTTTGCAAACAGTTTCCAACATGTTTCAAACATCTTAAAACTACTGCTGGAACAACAAGCAATTGTATAATGTTACAAACATGGCACTGCTGAAACGACAAATTTGACGTGCGCAGAATCCGAATGGTTGCAAACATTTCTGACAGCCTGCTGGAACAAACCTTGTTTAACCAATGAGCATGAATTATTAGAGTGAGATACAAAATGAAAAAGGACAGATGGATACAAAATAAAAAAGGAAAGAAATACCAAAATCCCTCCACTGGCTACGGTGGCGCCATCCCAATTTGCAACATTCCGATGGCCACTTTTTCAACTTGTCCGCCATAAAAGATGGTTATCCTCTCCTCCACCATCCATAGACCTTATGGATGAGCCGCCCATGGCAAACACGCTTTTAATATAACACGTATATCTGATAACCAAATTAATATTAAGTTATAAATAAAATTTAATGTGCATAAACTTTATTATTGTTTGTTTAATAAAATTAATTTTTTATACCATTTTAATGTTCCTCTATTGATCTACGTGACAAGCGATTAATTTTACGTAAAGAGAAGACAGAAGTGTGAAATGAAATGACTGATTAAAATTTCCAATATGCAATCTAATAAACTGCATAAAATAAGTAATTTCTTGTTATGATTTTTCACTTTTAATACCACTAGTGCTATATTATTTTGAAAATTATTTTATTATTTTCTTAAAATATTCGTGGCCGAGAAAAAATTTCCCGGAATAATTTAAGCACGTGTGGTATTCGGTAAAAAAATTCACACCAAGTTTGTGTTAAATAATATTCTTTTAAATTAATATTTGTAACTTTGACACGAGCTTTAAAATTTTACTATAAAATAAATATTATCCATTTTACCAATTGTAGTTGCAAATATATGTAATTTTAGAGCTTATCATTGTTTATTATTTTATATTATATATAACTTATATTACTACAGTTGGTAAAATTATTTTATTTTAATTTTTTAGACCTATACCTTGCTTTCGTTTGCTCTTCACTTATGTCTACTACTTCAGTCCTATGATATTATTTTACTAACTGTAGTTGTATAAAATTGTCATTTAGGGTCTTAAAACCTTACATTATTTTATATTACGGTATGTCTGAAATACTGTCAACTGGTACAAAAAACATTTTCTTTAATTATGTATGTGAATGACAGACATGACGTTAAAACAAATTCAATGATTATGTCAAAAAATTTCCACTGCAATTCGCTCCAGGGTACCTCAGGCAGGAGAAAAAAATCGATAAATACTTGTTTTGTCATGGTAATGCAACTAAAACTACACATTTGATTGGTCAAAAAACAGTGGTGTGAAATTTTCGTTTAAATACAATTTTATACACCGTATAAGGTGGCAGATCTATTGCATGTATACAAGGTGTATCAAAAATAACTCGGTCTATATTGCAAAAACGGTATTATATTTTATAAGCGTTTATTCTTCTTAAAATCAACAAAAATGTGGGGGTTGAATTCGGGCCAGCCATTTTATTGATTTGTCAAATTTTAGGTACTTCATATTATTTTTAGTGCATACTCATATACAATACATATTAGAACATTTAAATATTCTGCTAACTTGTTTTCTGTTTCCGCAGAAAAATTTTTGAGTAGTGAGCGTACTTTGGATAACTTACATTAATTATTAATCCCTTCAAGCCTTGATTATTTACATAGGTGCCTAAAGCTGACTTTGTGATTCTGTGCTTTTCGGGACTTTTCGATAACTTAACTATTATCCAGTAACATCGATGACAGCTTGCTTTACATATTCAGAATAAAAGTTCAGTTTGTCTTTTTTTGTACATTTTGGGGAATTTTAAATAGAAAAAAGAAAAGAAAGGTTAGCTTAAAAACTAATTATGGGAGGCTCTGGACATATATGTAGGGGTTGGACGACTGTCCATACCCTTCCCCCATAGTTAAATTTGACAGAATGGCGATTTTATAGGTACGTTAAAATACTGTTAACAATAAAACCCTAAATAACTATTTTTAAAATTCTAAATGTATACACACATGACGAAATAATAGGGTATTCTCTGACAAAAATATTACTTCCAGGAATTACAAAAACGCATTTTTTGAATTTACCTCGACCATACCTTCGCTGTTGAATCAACTATGAACACTAAAGGCACTTTCTTCCGACTACCGGACAACGCGCCGAGAATATTTGAATAGATTTGACGGTAAATTTGAATGTGTCCATATGCTTAAAGTGTCCAAACCCTCCCCGTTCTCCCTACATCTACCTGATCTACCCAATGTCGGACTGGGCCACCGGGCAAATGCCGAGGTGGGCCAGCTCTTCACTTATGTATTATCTTTTGATCTTTTTCAGGTAAATATTCCTTGTCTAAATTTTTAAAGTACAAATGAAAATTTTTTGAACGTTGTTTTTGTTTGAGTAAAAAATATCACCAATTTATAGCATTCTAAACACAGAAATACATACATATTTGCCCCATCACATCAGGTTTTTCTACAAAAAGAAAAAAGCATTTTTTTCAAAATTTCTAGATAAAGTCAATAATTATATTAAAAATACATATATTTAAACAGTTACAAAGAAAAAATCAAGTGTAAGCATTGCTATAGAATTATTTAGAGTGACATCTTTTACGTTTAGATACAAAATTACGTCTAGGTGTGATTTTTTGTGAGTATCTTCAGTAATATCACGTTTCAGTGACCAACAGTAATCAGCCATCATATTCACATTCCATCGACCTTGGTACCTTGTCTCCATAGTTTTTATGTCTTGGTGAAATCTTTCTCCTTGCTCTTCACTATAATCACCAAGATTATCAGGAAAAAATCCAGATGTGAATCTAAGAAGTGGAGTTTAATACTCATATTACACCCCAATTGTTTATACCTATCTAATAGGTTTGCAACCTTATTCTTATAGTCAGGGTGTTTGTTATTCCCTAAAAATTGTTGACAACATCTTTGAACGCCAGCCAAGCTTCTAATTCAACAGTATTCATTGTTGCATCAAATTTTTCATCAGCCATCAAAGATCTAATTTGTGGCCCATCGAACACTCCTTCTTTTATTTTTGCATCAGATAATCTTGAAAATTTTTCAGATAAATATCGGAAACTCGCATTATTTTTATCCAATGCCTTAACGAACTGTTTCATCATACCGAGTTTAATATGAAGTGGAGGTAGTAAAATTTTTTGGATCAATTAGATTATTTCGTATAACATTTTTGGTTCCAGGTTTGAGACTTATTCGAGGATTCCATTGTTTTTGCACGTAGTGCTTTTCTCGAGCCCTACTATCCCACTCACACAAAAAACAAGGATATTTTGTGTACCCTGACTGCTGACCTAACAACATAGTTATAATTTTTAGATCTCCACAAAGCTGCCAACCGTGTTTTTCATATCCAATTTTATCCAGTAACGTTTCCAAATTTTCATACGTCTCTTTCAAATGAACAGAGTGAGCGACTGGAACAGAAGCGTATTGATTAGTGTTGTGTAAAAGAACACCTTTTAAACTCCGCTTCGAAGAATCTATAAAAGTCTCCATGCTCCAGGATCATATTGTGCTCCTAACTTTTCAATGAGATCAGGAATATTTGTACAATAAACTAATGATTCTTCTTGACTGAAGAAAGATACAAATTCTTCTTCACGTTTTCTATACCAAGCAAAATATGTATTCGGAGCTAACAGGTGTTTTGCATGAAGTCTAGACCCAAGAAGTTGAGCAGATTCTTTAGAAAGATTCAAATCTCTAACCAAATCATTCAATTCACCTTGAGTAAATTTCTCTGGTTGATTTAAGATTGGTTCAAAAACTTCTGTTGACTCTTGACGCTGTAAATTTACCTCTTCTGATGATGTTGAACTAAGATCAGATATTGAGCTTGGAAGGGGCACTGGGATGCCTGGACCGTGTGGAATCGGACGTGTAACTGAGGGTACATTTGCGTAGGCTATCTTGTTTTTATTTTTAGCATTAAAACCTTTTACATTTGTGCAACAGAAATAACAATCATCAATATGGTTAGTTTGCTCTCTCCATATCATAGGTCTGCCAAAAGGTAGAGATTGTCGTTTGCGATTTGTCCACTGCCTCAATTGTTCAACACAAATAGTACAAACTAACTGCGGAGTCCACAATTTTAGTTGTATTTTGAAACCAAAATAAGCATTATATGAATTTTCCACAAACTCAGAAATTTTTTGTTTTTGCTTTGAAGTCATAAAATTTCCACAAATGTAACAAAATGTATCTGCACTATTATTACACTTTCTAGAAGACATTCTGTTTTTTAGAAGTTTTCAACCACTAATCATTAATAAAATGTACAAAATATCAAGAGTGAGACGTGAACAATTTTTTAAATAAACACAATAATTTCTCTAAAAGTTTGTAAATAAAGTAACTGTTAAGGCTTATTTTCATGTAACCGGTTTGGACTGGTCGTGTTATTGTAGCAACTGATATATTTTCTCACGAGAGGGCGCACAATTCGAGAAACGAGCGCCAAAATTCCAAAATTTAATTTATTTTTGTCAGAAAATATAAAACGGCCAGTAAATTAAATTTACTAAAAACCTGATGTGATACAAAAAGTAAGGTCTGACTTTCGTGATTAGCTCTACAAAATTAGTGAAAAAAATGAATTTGAGATTGGACAAGAGAAAATCATGTCTTTCCACTATTTTTATTTTACCTAAATTTCATTTACTTGTAAATCTCATTTTCCAGTTTAATTATTACCGATTTAGTACCCCTGCTACAGTTTTTAAGTTACAATGGTTTATTTTTATTAGCCTACCAGAAAAAAAAACTTAGTCGTTCTTTTAAAATATTTACAATCATTTTTATTATACCAAGATAGAAAAAAAAATACACTAAAATTTAATATCCAAATAAAAGTTAACAATCTATAAAAACTTTATATTTGAAATTTTATTTCTACTGCGTAGAAAATAATACCCATTTTACCCTAAATTAATTTTACAACACCTCAAAGATGCTGCGGTTTTTCTCATATTATTTTTCGTTGCGCTGCTTTTCTTCTATTTCTCATATAAACTTTGTTATTAGTTTCTAGAAGTTAAATGACACCAAATGTTAGTGTGAGGTCACAGTTAGCAGTGCAATAAAGTTAGAAACTTAATAAATACTACTAAAACTTATCGCTAAAGGTAATCTATAACTTATATATAGTAGTAGCTACTATAGAAAAATAGCGGTAAGTTTTTCCTCTAAAAGATTGAGCGAATTTTTTAGAAATTGCGTTGGAAAAAATGCAAGAATAGTATATTCATATACAGGGTGATTTAAAAATCGATCACGAAACTTAAGGGGTGATTCTACTTGACAAAAATAAGGGTAGAGCTTCATATAATTTTTTCAAAAATGTCATTCGTTTTTCGAGTTACAAGCCGTCAAAGTTTAATTTTTATTTTGGTTTGTTCGCCATATTGCATTTATTTTTTAACCAATCTAGTTGATATTTGGCACACAAATCGAGCTTTGCAGATTCTAAAATTTTAAGACAAAAGTACTATTTTTAAATACCGCCAGAGGGCACTTTTCCAAAACTTAAAATTTATATACATCATAACTTTTATTTTGACAGATATCGCAAAGCTGGTGGCGCCATTTTATAGACAATCAAAACCTTTAAAAATAAGGTACTCTTTATTAAAGTCGATAAACCTCACCGTTTAGGCACCAATCAGACATCAAAGTTTTCATCAATTTCAATCAAATTACCTCCATACATACAGGGTGTTAAATAGTTTTAAATAATATTTTTCTTTTAATATTTAACACACTACAAAAACTAAGATGTTTAGGACATATGTTTATATAAAGTTTTTTCTTATTTTCTGTTGTAAAATCGAACCGTAAAGTTTGTCGGTTGAGTTACTGGACACCCTGTATGTATGTAGGTAATTTGATTGAAATTAATGAAAACTTTGATGTTGATTGGTGCCTAAACGGTGAGGTTTATCGACTTTAATAAAGAGTACCTTATTTTTAAAGGTTATTGATTGTCTATAAAATGGCGCCCCCAGCTTTGCAACATCTGTCAAAATAAAAGGTTATAATGTAAATAAATTTAGTTTTAGGTAAAGTGTTCTCTGACGGTATTTTAAAAAAGTACTTTTGTCTTAAAATTTTAGAATCTGCAAAGCTCGAATTGTTTGCCAAATATCAACTGGATTGGTTAAAAATAAATGCAATATGGCAGAAAAATCCAAAATAAAAATTGAACTTTGACGGCTTGTAACTCGAAAACGAATGACATTTTTGAAAAAAATTATATGAAGCTCTACCCTTATTTTGTCAAGTAGAATCACCTCCTTAAGTTTCGTGATCGATTTTTGAATCACCCTGCATAGTGTGTCCCAGGATAGGTGTTACAAGAGTAGAAATGAACCAAAAAGTATTTGTATTTCAGACCAAAAGAAATTTTGGGAAAACTGGTCGCATGGTACAAAACTAATAAATACAAAATATTATTCCAATTATTGTATTATACAGGGCGGAGTATAACTTAAAATATGAAATATGTCCAGGAGCTAACTACTTTTATTTTTAAAAGTAGAAGAAAATTGTATAAGTAAATATTGCAAAGAATTGAATTTTAGGTCAAAATTTTTAAATTAAAGCACGAGAGTTAATTTTTTTTAACATTACGCATTACAACCTAACCAATGGGCAGGAGGGAGTCAAATTTAAAAGAAAACAAACATCCTGTTAACTGGGAATATCTAAAAACCTTAGGGTTATTCTGTTGCAAATGGTAGTAAAAAACTTATCAAAAATTATATATTTTTTTAAATTTTCACGACACTAAAATATAATGTTGCAGCATTGTAAAGGGTTCCATAATCTTCGATAATTAAAGCTAGAGGATGCCTAAAATAAGATGGAGCTTATGTCGAACCGACAAATGGAAGTATTAAATACAACCTTATTTAATCAAAAAGTTGTATTTCTCGAAAACGCTTTACTTTATCGATATCGAACAGGGGTACCTTTTTTTAAGGGTTAAGGCTATCTAAAAATGCAATTTAAATTTTCTTAGTATACAGGGTGTAAAAATATTTAGTACTATTGTGTAAGGGTTAGTTCGCCTTTGGTGAACTAATGAAGGCAAATGTATTACAAGGATACCATTTTAAGAAGTCCTAAATTGTATTTTGCAAATTAAAGAATATTTATTTTAGTATACCAAGTACTATAAAAGTTATACAAGAAAACCAAATTCCAGTGGCACCTTAAAAGGGCACATATCTCTGTAAATAGGGACTTGAGGAGAATAATATATAGGTAAAAATGTCATAATTATTTTCACGTGTATGCTATAGATGAATCATGACAAGTTGTCCTACAAATTTTCCGTTTGAGCACTTCCTGGGGAGATATGATCTAAAGGCAGTAATCGATTTTTCGTCATTAACTTTAAAGCATTGCTAATTTGATAATATATAAGCATGATACGCGTACTAATAAGACCTCTTGCAATAGGGCCCATGAAACTTATAATAGTTTCTATGGTTTACAGAGGATCGGACTAGTGTACGGCACATTATTGATGAGATGATTTTACGCCCTGTATGGTGAAGACACGAAAAATATGTTTCCGGTAGTTTAAACCTTTTGCTAGAAAATGCATAATTTTGTTTGACATCGATAAAATGAGCCGTTTCCGAGTAAAACTTATTTTAATAATAAGAGTTTATTTTGTATTTAATAATGCAATATTTTATTTTCGATGTAATCTTGTAATTTTGATTCAGTATTGAAGTTCTCTCGTAGCAGGTCAGAATTTGTTGCATAATTGTATTGTTAAAATTATTTAGTCCACTGGCGTCACATGGCTCATTTTATCGATGTCGTAAACAAAATGTACGCCACTGACTTTTTGTAACTTTTTATTTTTAGAATAAGCAACTGAAAATACAACTTTTATCTCTTGAAATTTTTTTGTATCTTACCTGTCTTAGAGAAATTTATCAATAATGTGCGAAAACCAGTTTGTCCTGGCAATAAAGTTTCTATAGGTTTCAGGACACTGTTTTAAGAGGTCTTTGACTAGTATGCATCGTAGCTAAAATATTATCAAGTTATACAGACACTTTAAAAGTTAATTCACGAAAATCGATTTCCTAGCTTACACTCTTTAGAGGACTATCTCACAGGAGGCACTTAAACGGAAAGATTGTATAGGTCAACTTGTCAGTTATTTTCATCTATTCCAGACAGGTGAGAGAGATTTAACCTACATGTTCGGACATCCTGTATCATAGAAATGTCATATCATTTTCATGTGCTCTATATGAATCAGAGAGACTTGTCCACATATTCTTGAACAACCTGTAGATAAATTAACAGTTAGCAATGTTAAGCATGAACGCGTACATCGAGATTGCAATTGAGCACATTACAAAATTAGTTTCTAATATGTATACATGTTTGGATTTTGTCTTTATGACCACTAAATACTCTGGATAGTAAAAACAATATTTAGTTAGAAGTTGGTAAAGACTCCGTAACATGAATATAAGGTCTTAAAGTTTTTATTATAATAGAAACGATATATATTGATTACATTGTCACTGCAGCCAAATGAGCTCGTAAATCTCCATAAAATTGAACGTGTCTTTCTACACCACTTTTAAACTATTTAGTCTGCCAAAATGGCAAAAATTTGTTCTGTTACAAAGTAATATGTGAAACTATAATTGTCTTTGGTAATATTTTATTTATTTTTATTTTGAGGTATCTTCTTTTTTTCTAGGGAATAAAATATTTATGGATATTACTGGTTTTACCCAATGTAAGAAATTTTATGAGCAGCTTGGAAATACAGTAGGTATCTTGAAATGAAATTTAGGGACGTGATTCTATTAACATGATATGCCCTAAACGTCTTAGATTTTGAAATACAGGGTGGTAAAATTATTGAAAAAAGCTTTTTTGATAAATATGATACCCCTGTAAATATTTGTGTAAGCTTGTAATGTACCTTGTACGATTATTTCCTAAATAAAAATAACAGTAATTTCTATTGAATAAAAAAAGTAACAAGGCAATAAAGAAAAATAAAAAACCATCCATTAAGCCAAAAAATTATTTAATTATCGTAGATTAGAATCCATTTTTTTTATTACAAGAAGATTATTAAAGTGCCGTTTTCTTTAAAAAAGATAATTAGATTAGGTACTGCCAGCATGAAAGCCATTTTGTCAAATATAAAAATTTAAATTATGTATTTACGTCTCGTTTTCTTTGCTTACTATGATAATTTTTTAATTCTTAATTCTTAATTTTACTATTAAATTTTTTACTGCTAAATAAGCAATCCGTATTTTTATCATTATCTTTAAAAAGTATTATTCGTTTTCCTTTTTTTTTTGTTTTACTTCTTTTTGAGGGAGATCATTTTACCCTATCAGACATGCGTGACATTAAACACACAAAAAAAAAACAAGCTTTCATTTTCTCCTTTATTTTTCAAAACAAAAATAACTTTGGAAAGTTTTTTGTTAAAAGATGACCAGCGGAAGATTATTTTTAAACATTGGTGTTACGATGATGCTACAGATATGCTAAAGGGGGCCATTTTAACCTGAAGGGATCATTTTGCCCCATTCTCCCTAATAATATATTTATAGGAACATTTTTGCATTATTTCGTCCAAAAACAAGTTTCTAACTTTTGTCGCTATATTAAAAAAACACACACACACACTTTTAGCGGTGGGATTGAGGTCTGGTTGTTTGGGTAAGAGGTTGGTACGCTACACTACACCAGGCAGATCACAAAAAACAAATTTTAAAAAAAATTACTCACTACCAGGACATTTTTAATTTATTAAGGTAATTATTTCAGCAGCATGTCAAGCTGACATGCTGCTGAAACATCTGCAACATCTGAACAATTATTTCGGACAAAAAATGTTTGTGGTTGGTAGCTCAAAAATGAACCTGTATTTTTTTTTCACCGCAATTATACGAACGTACAAAAATCAACAGATTGTAATTACTGAAGACCGTATTATACCGGGTGTTTCTCCCAGATGGTATTTCCATATACCTTGTTTACCTGTAAGGATAGAAAAATTAAATTTGGTATGTCGTATTTTGACATAAATATGGGTTGTTTTCTATTACTTCGGGTTTAACCGGAAATGACTGCTACTTCCAAATCTTAAATGGCAACTTCGGTATATTTTATCCTATTCTGATAGTATATGACATTCTGAATACAATGACACCTCAGATGTCATTTTTGACAGTTCTTATTTCAAAATCATTAAGCAAGCATTAAGCAAAATCTTTAAAAAAGCATGAGTAACCCATGGTTTTTTTACCTGAAGACTTATTTTTTGCTCTAACTTTTGGGGTAGGAATTTTATTTTTTCGTTACTTAAGGAATTTAGACCCGGTATAATGTGTAGATTTAGCACTGGAATTAATTAAAATGTAAAAATTTTTCCTTTACCCTGTCATTAAGTGTTGTATATTCTGGCACTATGCATATTCCAAGCATTTTTCATGTATATTTCAAGCTTTTTATATTGCATATAATCCGGTCTCTAGTAATTTGATAAACTTTTTTATATACAGCCAACATTTATTACTATAACATACTGAGCGGTCAATGGGCTTCCTAAAATTGTCCAATTTTTATAGAAAAATTATAGAAAACAATTTTAAGGCACTTTAAAATATTACTGTTCATTAAAATTCCACATAACGCTTTTATTTCACTTAAAGCTTAAAAGGGTTTTGTTTTCTCTTATTTTAATCTTTCAACCACGACTTATAATTAACATTTTACACTGTTTTCTCATTAGTCTATTGTAATGAACTGGGCGAATAAGACTGATTTTAATTTTGTGCAAATTAAAAAAATAATAATAATAAAATATTTAAAAATGCAACAAAATTTAATTTAATTTTTAATATTATTAAAATGAATAAAACAATATTAAACTGAATGTTATTTACTAAATAATGGAAAATTGTAGTGACCCAGGAAATTAAATTTTTACATTTGGGGTTTTGTACACGTGTCTGATAGTATAAAAAGAGCACGATAATTCCGTAAAGAGACAGTACAATTCAAGACGCACCGCGATGTACATAAAAAAACGGTTAAGCCTCGGGAAAATGTCAGTTCGGAAAAAGTTCAGTGAACCGTCGAGATAGAACCTACATCCAAGAACGTTACTTAGTATAGTTTAAGAAAACACTAAAAACCCAAGAAAGTTACTTTTCAGTCGATAATTAAGTAGGTACATCTGGAAAACTGTAAAAACTCGGAAAAGTCTGTCAGTCGATAGTACGGTCCGTGATCCGGTGTAGTGAAAATTAAAACGGCTAGAAACGCTAAAAGTCAGTACGAAAAAAGTGTCGGAAATAGGTCAAAAGGTCGTGGAAGTAGGTCAAAGCGTCGTAAAGTAAAACAAAAGTAAGTGTTGTGACATGGACAGTGGAATAAATATTAAAAAATTTATAAAAATTAACTTAGAATTAGTGATTGCTCAGGTGGCTCCCGTAATTATACTCAATCTAAAATATGTACACAGTGTTTTACAGTGTTTTAAATTAAATTGTGCTCCCTTAAAATTTATCATAGTGTTTTTTATTATCAGTAAAAATTTCCTCCAAATTACCTTAGAAAATAAATTCTATTATGATTCTTTAAAGTGTTTACAAAAAGTAATAAATCAACTGGCAAAAAGGTTCTCCTGAACCCAAAATTAATTACCTTGTAGCAGACACAGCCGGAAAATTTACTTGAGGTGTTAGATTTTAAAAGAAGTGCCGTGGCGCTACACTATCCAAGCCTTGCAAAAAAAAAATGAACGACACTCGAATATTTTGCATGTTATTTTAATTAAGCAAATAAAAATACAGCTTTTTGCCTTTTAATTTTTTTGTATATTGCTTAGTTTTTGAGCAAACTTATTGTAAGATAGTATTAAAAAAAACGTTATTTTTTTACAAAAGGTTTAACAATCTGTATCTTGAATAAAAGCTTTTCCGGACCTATGTTTGTATAAACTTTTTTTATAAAAATTAAATTAACAGTTCCATAAATGTTTTTAGCGCAATATATAAACACCCTATATAATTTTTGTACAGCTAACGAGCAATAAACAACGAGCAATGATGTATTCATAAAAAAATGCATTTAAATGCAAATTTTTCACAATCTAATGGTATATGACTTGCCTTTAAATATAAATGAGTTCCTTAGGTCCCAATTCTTCAAGCTTCATAAAGTGTATTACCAATATATTGGCATATTTGAACAAACAACATATTTGCCATTAAATAAGCTGGTGTATATGTTTTATTGAGGTTTAGTAGTAGGGCCTAAAAAGCTCATTTACATATATTTGAACGTAAATCATGTAATATTAGATTGTGCAAAATTTAAATAATAAATGTAATAATGTTATTGTTATAAGTAACTATTAAAAAATAAATAATAGTTTTAAAAAACTTAAAAAACACGCTTTTATATGCAACCGAACTAAAAATTAGAAAATAATTTTTCATTACAAAGAGTTTGTCACTTCAGAATAAAAGCATGGGTTGCATTATTACTATTAAATGTTCATAACTTATCCTCATAGATATTTGCAAATGGCTATGAGGATAACAGTTATGAAAATATAGTTAAATGCACCCTACGCTTTTATTCTGAAGTGACAAACTCTTTGTAATGAAAAATTATTTTCTAATTTTTAGTTCGGTTGCATATAAAAGCGTGTTTTTTAGTTTTTTAAACTATTATTTATTTTTTCATTTTTTAGTTCGATATATCAATTAGTTTTCTGCGTATGCATGTATGTATGTATGTATGTTTGCATGTAAGACTGAAACTGCACGCATGCGCAGATCACTTGCCTAGCTCTAGCTCGCTTACTCTTTCACAGAGGATCTGTAAAGGAATTTATTTATCCTGGCGGTCCTAATCAGGATAACGGGATACTGTTATTACATTATTGCATTGTCATCGGTCCTTGATACGTGTGCAAAGTTTCAAATAAATTGAATCGCTGGGAGTTGGCAAAAATTAGGCTCAAAGATTCCGTTACATAGATAGATAGATAGATAGATAGATAGATAGATAGATAGATAGATACAACCCAAGCTAATAAAAGCGTGTTAAAAACTGGAAATGGTTACATGAAAATGTAACAAAGAAAAACTACAAAAAAGAAAAACAACAAAGGAAAACTACTTTTTTCAGTTTATAGATTTTTTTAGTTATTTGCTAAACAACCCCTTTTTGTCTTAAATCTGGATATTTTAGTATGTTACAAATAATGTATGTAAGTTAAGTTTATAATAACATATTTTTAATAATATAACTGAGACCTAATAGGCAGTCCGCCTTGTCGTGTTTGAGCCTTATGGTTACATGACAGTAACGCTTACGATTTTTGGCACAATGTTAAAAAATAGCATGTAAAACATTTTGGTAAACTTGTCCGACAAAAGAGTGACGCGTTCGCCCAGTCCGACACACGAAACATTTGACATTGACAGGCTGGGTTAAAGCGCCGCTTCCATGTATGAATATTCGTGATAGACTCATTAAAAGAAACCTCCCTTAAAGGGTTCTTATCATGAAATCCATTTCATCACTGGCCCAGGCACTTATTAATTATGTTCTGTTACGTAAGAAAAAGTGAATAAGTAGATGTGTTTAAGATTCAGACCTTTTTTAAATCCATTGCACCCATATAAATATTGAAAACTCACCGCGCCTGTCTTGGATAGATAAGTTCATAAAAGTACATGTACAGTACATACCGGGTGATGCATCGCCGGGCGGGAGATAGGAAATCCCATGTAATTTTTAATGGGGTCAATTATTGGCTCCCCTAATTATTTTAGAGAAAATTCTATTCAAGTTCAGTGCCGTATTATCCATTAGGCTGACTAGGCCACAGCCTAGGGCGCCATGAAAAAAGTAGGCGCTAGACAGGGAGTAATAGGCGCTAGACAGGGAAGTTTTTAAAAATTTAAATCGGGTGGGGATTGGAAGTAATTTCACTGTGAATAAGGTGCCTTAAAAAATGAAATAGGGGCGAAAAGGAGAAAGGAGGGAATAACCTTTTTTTGGTCATCAAATCTTATTTTCGGGTGGTGAATGGAAGGCAGCTGGCACTGCAAAGGCGCTACGGAGGTAAGGACCTTGCTCTTCAAAATGCAAAATAGGCGCTCCAGGAATTTTAGCCTAGGGCGCCTCATACATAATATGGCCATGTTCAAGTTTATTGAAGAGCATGCAAATCTACGTCCATGGTAAAAATTTTAGATTTTTCGGTTAACCCGTTTGCTAGTTAGATGTTAATATATGTTTAAAAATTGTTACATCATTATCGCCTCATATTTATGAACAACAATAAAAATACCAGTTAGCGTGACATAACGTTGTCATTTTGAAATTTAGTGCTTTATTATTATCAAAAAAATTTATTCAATTTGATCTTTTAAAGTAACGAAGATATTGATTAAAATAGTAATTATGACCATTTTAAAATTTCATAAGGAGATGATGAAAAAATGTTGTGCAATATGATACCTTATAAAGTAACCGTGTGTCCAAAAATAGAACACATAAAAAGATAATAGTAATTTATACAGGGTGACTCAGAAGTCTGACAAAACTCATTTACTCGATATCTATAAAACTTTTTAATTTATTCTTTCGTAGGTATATAGCCAGACATAAAATTCACATTTAAAAATATTTTGATGGATACAGGGTTGCTCATAAAAGTGTGAATACATAAAGTTATGGTTTTTTTTAAATCGAATACCCTGTATTGTATATTTTTGTTTAATTCCTCTTTATATTCTTATACTTTTTTGTTATAGGTTACATGGGGTTAAAGCTTCAAATTAAGGAAATATTGTAGTTACTTTTCGAAAAATAGAGAATTTTTAGGACATTCCTCATAACGCTACCATTTTGCCAATTTCGATTTTTTTTAATTGTCTAGAGCATGAAATTACCAAATAGAACATATTTTTAAATTTTACTAATAAAATGTATTTTAATTGTACAGGGTATCAAGAAAACAGTTGTAGACTTAGAAAAATTAAAACCTTCAAAACTTCCTTACTTTAAATAGAACACCCTGTATTTTCTTTTATCGTCGTTATCATAATTTAACTTCAAAACTAATAAGTAATGCAAAAAAGAAAATTAAAAATATTGCAAGAACTACTTGACTGAGGTATATCGCAACCTTAAGGAATGTATGTATAGCCCTGTACCAATGATACAAGAAAATATAGGCCTGTTCGTTGTTTGCTCGACCCCTGTACAATCAAAATTCATTCAATACAGGGTATTTCATTTAAAAAAACATAACTTTATGTCGTCATACTTTTTATGAGCAACCCTGTATACATCAAAATATTTTTAAAATGTGAAGTTTATGCCTGGCTATATACCTACGAAAAAATAAATTAATAATTAATAGTTTAAAAAAACTAAAAAACACGCTTTTATATGCAACCGAACTAAAAATTAGAAAATAATTTTTCATTAAAAAAAATATTGTCATTTCATAGTAAAAAGCGTGGGGTGCATTTTACTATTTTTCATAACTTTTCCATCATAGATATTGGCAAATATAATAATTATAACATTTAATATATTAAACACCCACGCTTTTTACTATGAAATGACAATATTTTTTTTAATGAAAAATTATTTTCTAATTTTTAGTTCGGTTGCATATAAAAGCGTGTTTTTTAGTTTTTTTAAACTATTAATTATTTTTCATTTTTTAGTTTTTGCTACTCTTGACAAAATGGCGAAAAATTTTTTAGTGAACAAGAGTAGCAAAGTTTGTAATGTTTCCAACAGATTGCAACCCACTAAAAAATTTCTTCTCCATTTAGTAGCAAAGTTTGAAATGTTGCCAACAGATGGCAACCCAGTCAAAGTTTGGAATGTTGCCAACAGATGGCAACCCACTAAAAAATTTCTTCTCCATTGAGTGGCAAAGTTTGAAATATTGCCAACAGATGGCAACCCAGGTGTTGTTTTTATAATATAATGGAATTTTTTTCCTGGCGATTAAAAACAAGATAACGGGATACTTTTGCAGATTATTGCATTGTCATGGGTCATTAATAAGTGTGCAAAGTTTCAAAGAAATCGAATAGCTGGAAGTTGGTTAAAATTAGGCTCAAAGATTCCGTTACATAGATAGCCAGATTGATAGATAGATAGTTACAACCCAAGTTAATAAAAGCGTGTTAAAAGTTTTATAGATATCGAGTAAATGAGCTTTGTCAGACTTCTGAGTCACCCTGTATAACAAGTGCATTAATTTTTTTAACTGGGAGGTTTGACAGACATGGAGTCAGGCGGGTAAAAAAGACACGTTATGCATGTGTTGTTTATACTATTTTATTTTCTACGACTGCACAAATTTTATAGTATTGTCACAAAATATCCTAACCTTTACGTCTTTCAGACCCTTACCCGAAAAATTAAAAGGTTAAGAGGTAGAGTAAAACTTTTTTACATGATGCAATATTATCGTTGAATAACAAATAGAGGCAAAACCTTTTTGTACTTCGTAAAAACATAATTAGTGAACTGTCTGCAATGTCAGCCACCGGTATTGATATAGCAGAATCAAACACGCAATTTTAAATGCTTTTCCAATTATTGAGATATTCCAACTACCCCACCCCGAAACTAATACGTACTTAACAAATTAGTAATAATGCTGATTTCAAGGTAATAATGAAAAAATATTATGATTCTTATCATGGGCGTCGCTAGGATTTTCAAATATAGTGTATCTAAAAACTGAGACATGGAACCCATACCAAATTTATACCAGATGTTATTAATGCTAAAAGTTAATTTTTTGTTTTCCTTCTCCCCGAATAAAAGTCTAAGTTTCAAAAGCAAATCCTCTATTTGTATTTTTGTTTTCGTGGACTTAATCAAATTGTATCAACAAATCTTAAGTTTCGCAAAAATATATGACTTTTTCCGATAATTAGGCGCATATTTAGAGTAGAAATATTTTAAAAATTAAAAAAATAGTTTGTTTTTTTAAATACAGGTAATTTTGCAAAATTTGAAATTTGTCGATAAAATTTAATCAAATTTACGAAAAAAATAGAGAAAAGTGACCATATATGGAATAGTATCCCTAATATGGAATACCGGCATTTCTCTTAAACGGAAACTCACACAGGCAATTAGAGTCTCTTTTTTTATTCCCATTCGCGAGTAGTAAGAGGTCACATGCCAGTAGTGCAAGCCCTTTTGTTGCTGTAGCAACGTTTTGTTTTATCGCTTTTTCATAACTTTTTAAGGTATTTTAAAAATACGGATTTTTGTACAAAAAGTGCACGAAATACTGTTTTTATAACTTTTAGAGATAGTTTAGATATTCTGTTGTAGGTTTTAAAGTTATTTGATTGTGTTACTTTTTAAATAAAAAATATTAAAATTAGTTTAAAGTCGTCGGAAAATCCAAATATGGACAGATCATAGTACCTAAATATGGACTATTCCATAATTGGGTTCTTTGATCATTTAAAAAGCTTCTGATAGGACAAGAAAAGAATTAGGAGACAAGAATCAAGTTCAAAAGGACTGCTCGTCCGATAAATGTACCTTCGCTAACAGAGAGGCTTTTTTTTCTCGCTCATCGTCGGCCTGTGGGGGATTTATCGCTTTTATATATATACTTATTTAGCTTCTGCTCTGAGAAATTATCCATTATAGTTCCTCCACTGTCCAACTGGACAGGCCCGAACAGTCCACTTTGTTCGTTCTTTTATCCCTAGATGGTAGAATCTGCTGCCCGTGGAGGTATTTCCTACCCCCTCGTATTAAAGTGCCGTGTCAACCTCGCTTAAGGTACCCACAGCGTTGGTGTGGACTCTGGACACAATAATTGCGCTGGATCCAGAGTCTGACGCCTGGATCTGTGATTATTTTAAATTATTTTTGTTGTTTATATGTTATACCGAGGTTTTCAAAGAGTTTCTTTTGTTAAATAAGGTTTAACTTTTGGATAGTGATAAAAAATTTGATATTTTAAATGAAATACCCTGTATATATTTTAAAATTTAAATTCTACAAGTCATTTCTGACATATAACATCTGGTATGCTCATAGCCTATCTTTTTATTTTTAGAGAAACGAAGTTTGAAAAGGTCCAAACGACCTCACAATAAACAGTTTATGGATATTGAGTCGTAGTCTGGATCTTTTCAAACGCCTTTTCTCATGGATATTATAGGTTTTTATATCAGGAATAACTTGTTTCAATTTAAATTTAAAAATATACAGGTGTTCCTAACATATCCGAATTAAACTTTAAGGGCTAATTCTACACTAAAAAATAAGAAAAACTTTATATGAACATAAGGTCCTAAACGTCTTGGTTTTGAACTACAGGGGTGGTAAAAATGTTAAAAAATTATTGTTTTTGATATTACTTTTTATGCCAATTCAGATGGTAAGAGAAATAAAAATTTGACAAAGACATGTTTTTGGCATACAAAAAAAAGTTTTGGAATAAACATTAAAAAAAAAGAGATATGTCATTGCATTTTTGTAAAATAAAAATATTTCCTAAAATTCCCATTTCGTTTAGAACAAATTTTTTTTTTACTTTTTTTATTTTATGCACGGTTTTTCGTAAATAAATAAAAACCATTTCACGGCATGGTCAAATCCCTATCTAATTAAAGAATAAATAAAATTACAAAGGTGATTTTTACTGAGGAATTTAATTATTATTATTGATACGAAATGGCCATGCCGAGACATGGTTCTATTTATTTACGCGAGAATTGTACATCAAATAAAAAAAAGTCAGAGAGGTCAAATTTGTCCCAAACCTTATGGAAAGTTTAAAAAATATTTTTATTTTAAAAAATCTGTCATGGACGACCTGTAAAGGGTGTTCCATTAAAATTATCTGAACTATCATATTTAAAAGTTGAAATTTTACAGCACTACTGCTTAAACAGGAGAGTAGTCTTATAATGCCCTCTAAAGGTAGAGTCCTTTTAGCACGAAGGCTGAAAGCCCTAAATACTAACGTACCGTGGGTGTCTTAAGCAGGGTAAGAGGAAGTTTGTTAACACGGGACTTAAAAACTTAAAGATTTGGGGGAAGGAAAGACCTCCGCTGGCAGCAGGTTCCACAGTCTAGAAACTCTAGGGATAAAAGAACGAACGAAATGGGAAGTTCGGGGCCTGTCCAATTGAACCGTATAGGGATGCATACGCGCGGCACCACGAGTTTCTCTGTTGGGAGCTGCAAGAAGAGGGACTATACTGAATAATTCGTTGGAGCAGAAGCCGTAAAAGTATCTATAGAAGAGCGATAGATCTCCCACAGCTCGACGATGGGCAAGAGAAGGGAGTCTTTGAGTAAGCATAAAGGATCATTAATAAGACGAACAGCCCTTCTTTGAATGGCATCAAGAATGCTGAGGGTTGTAGAGGATGCCATTCCCCAGACATGAGAACAATATTCCAGAGAGGGTCGAATTTGGGACACATACAAAGTGTATAAATTGGAAGGGGAAAAATACTTTTGGCTCGGAAAAGAAATCCAAGCTTTTTGAAGCCGCGGTGGCTATAGATACAATGTGTTTATGCCAGTTAAGCTTATTCTCAAATGTGACGCCCACAAGATTAAATGTGTCCCCGCTCTGCAAAACCCGGCCACTCATAAGCAAAGGATGAATGTTTGATGATTTTTTTCGCGACAAGGAACATGACTGTGTTTTGGATGCATTAAATTGAACGAGATTTTTGGCGCCCCAATTCAATATCAAATTGAGATCCTGTGAAAGAGATATCTGCATCGCCCTGCATTTACTTTCCAAGTCGGGTTGAGAGATTGGTTTGGGAACCTGAAAAGTGGAGTGAAGGGTACTATCGTCAGCATAACTATGAATGGGATTGGTTGTGGAAGAAAGAAGATCGTTGATGTGAAGAAGAAACAAAATTGGTGCTAGTACTGAACCCTGAGGCACTCCAGCATTAATTTCGTGAAAGCTTGAAGAGTGGCCATCAACAATGACTGATATACGTCGATTATAAAGATAACTGGAGAGCCAAGAGCAGAGTTTGGTTGGAAGACCGTAGGAGGGAAGTTTATTAAGAAGTGCGTCATGCCAGACTTGGTCGAAAGCTTTAGATATATCAATATGCATAATCTATATTTTAATAAGGTGGCCCATATATCGAACATTCTTGTTACAAGTATACATATCGCTTTTGTTTTCTTTTTCAAAATTGAAAATTTATGATAATTTTTTAAAAAATATTGCAAGGTAAATAATAGCTTTCTCACCCGAGGTATATATAGATTTTTTTACTGCTAGCATTAATATATTTACAACTTCAATTTTGGCATTGGTAATTTCCTAACAATTTGTAGAATGTATCGGAATATCAAGTAGACTGATTCTAATCAGATTGGCTTTATTTATGTAAAAATTTGGCATGTGTCAAATTTTGATATGAGAATTGTTCTCATTATTTACCTAGGGTGAAAAATATTAGTTTTCGTTGGGAAAATGGAGTAAATAATAGTAATTTCTCAGCTAGCAGTGAAAAAAACATATTTATATAACTAATTATTTGTTAATAAATATTTATACAGTAGTCAAAAAGAAAAGAGGTCAATATTTGTACATTTTCTCTTTTTTATGATTTATTGGATAAATAAAATAAAAAATAAAAAAATTGTTAGTCCACAACTTGTTTAAAGTGTTTAAGTGGTTGCCATCATGGATTTCGTTAAAAATTTTGGAATGAAGCAAAACGTGCGGGGTCAGTTTTGGATTATCTGCAGTTCAAGTCTAAATAACGAAAAACTTACGCTTTATGTCTATATATAAAGTTTCTCGAAACACTGACTGTTATCCTGCTTTGTGTTATTTAGGTTATCAGACAATGATGTCTAATATTTTTAGTGCAATTTAATGCTTAATCAGGTAATTTCTGTAAATAATCTTCGCAAAAATGGATCTAGATACCCGTTTTCATCAGCTGTTTAACCGAATTGCAACACTGTAATTCTTAATTTAAATTGCGAAAAGATAAAAATAAATGATATGAAAAGAAAAAAGTTTTCGCATATTTTTTATTTTATGTTCGCTTCCGGTTTAAAACCTGGTTATAACGAACTTTGAGAACACCCTGTATTATTATTATAATACTATTTTAATGTATTACCTACACGTTTAATATAACGATATTTGAACAATGTAATTGACTGTTTTATTGACTTTTATTACAGAACAATAGAGCTACTGGTTTTAAATTTTGCATTTATTTTTAAGTTTAAAAGCTATATGATTTCCGCCTAAATATTAGCATGCTTATAAAAGCCTGTATATCTGGGTGTAAAACACACAAAAAGTAAATTAAATCCTTTAATTTAAGTAAACTTGAGGGTGAATGTAGAACAATGATAAGAAGATCAAATTGGGTATAACTTTTATTAATAACCATAGATATTAAATACAGGGTGGTCCACCATATTCGACACGGTCTGTAGCTGAATAACCATGGGATTTTAAAAAAAGTAAATACTGAAACATATACAGGTTGGATAAGACCACAGTATAAAATTATTTTACTCTATACAGGATGTCTCAAAAAAGTGTGACGTATCAAAGTTATATTTTTTTAAATGGAACGCCCTATATTTTATGACGGTTTTAGATTCTACATAAAAAAATAACTCAAGGTTGTTTATAGTACTAAGTGTCTAATTGCACTAATTTATTCGTTTTTGTGATAATTGATTTTTTTCAAAATGCAGGGGTGCAATTAAATTAATTTTATTTTACCAATATAAACTCCTTAAACTTTAAAATTTGTTACAAGATTAGGAAAAGTCTGCCTTATCATACGTAGGTCATATCGAGATCATAGATTATACAGGGTGATTAAAAAATAATTTTAATTTTTTAGCAAGTCAAATTGCAATATCTCTCCTATTTTAAATGGAACACCCTGTATTTTTTTACACCCCATGATGACAAACCAAATGCTCTTTTAAACGGTGTATAGGTTGCCTATACCTATCTTTTATACTTTTTAAGTAAATTCCATTTTAACATATTTTTATTCCAAATGTCTATTTAAATGTGATATAGCTATGCCTATTTACTAATCCGTTATTGCAAAATGTAAATTTGTTGGAAAAAAGCACAAAATTAAAAGATTTTGTATTATCTGCCACTATTTTTAAAATTCACAGAAAATAATTCATTAGTTGCTCATAATGCTACTTCCAATAACACTTATTTCAGCTGAATGTGGTAATGATAAAACCTGTGTTTTTAAACAATCCTAATAACACCTCTGGTTAGTTATGACGACATTCCGTGACCTATAACTCGTTTCTTCCGCATTATCCATAATCACTGTGTCAAATTTTTTAAAGCAACTAATAAGGTTATCAGATGGTTTCTCCTGGAATATTTTTCAGGATTAACTCAGACTAAAGTAAACCATTTTTTTTCACATCCTACCAGTATTATATCATCTTGTTGTTGTAGAAGAAGGGTTTTTACTTAAAATCATTGAAATTTCTTTTAAACTGACTAAAACACTAGTAATCAATAAATCGTCGTAGTTATTTTCTTAAGAAAATATTAATGACTGCTATGTCACAGCCAACTTTAATTTAAATAAACATTTGGACTAAAAATTTGTAAAAACAGATTTTACTAAAAAGCACAAAAGATAGGTGTAGGCTACCTATACACCATTTAAAAGAGTTTTTTTGTCATCATGTGACGCAAAAAAATACTATTCTATTTAAAATAAGAGAGATATGGCTATTTGCTTTTTAAAAAATTGAAATTATTTTTGATCACCCTGTACAATATTTGATCTTGATTTAACCTACGTATGATATGGCAGACTTTTTCTAATCTTATTACACATTTTAAAGTATAAAGTGTTAAAAGTGTTAAAATAAAATCAATTTAATTTTACCTCTGCATTTTTCAAAAAAATCAAATATCACAAAAACGAATAAAATTAGACACTTAGTACTATTAACAAACTTGAGTTATTTTTTAGAGTAGAATCTAAAACCGTCATAAAATATAGGGTGTTACATTTAAAAAATATAACTTTGATACGTCACACTTTTTTGAGACACCCTGTATAGACTAAAATAATTTGATACTGTGGTATTATCCGACCTGTATATGTTCCAGTATTTACTTTTTTTTAAGACCCCATGGTTATCCAGCTACAGACCGTGTCGAATATGGTGGGCCACCCTGTATTTAGGTTAATAAAGAAAGAATATCATATAACGATTTAGCACAAAGTACTGCATAACTTTTATTATCTCATAAATTATTGTCTCTAAAAATATATCATGATACCTTAATTAAATGTGCCTATCTGTCTTTAATATCAGACAATAAGTAAATGTTATTATTCAATTAAACCCCTAACCAAAAGAGCTTTTTAATTAAATATGACCCAAAAACATGTTTTCTTAAGAGCGATTCAGAAAGCAAATTTTGTCATTCTAACACAGCGGTTCCCAACTTTTTTAATTTACAATTGCTTTGGCAGAGTTTCCTGGTCGTTGACAACCATAAAACAAAAAAATAAGTTCCAAACTATCGTTAAAGTTGGAGTGAAGTAAAAATGAATTCTTATTATCGTAACTTTGAATAAAAATATATTTTAGATTGTCACCAGGCACAAAATCAGTTTTTTTATTTATGTGCACTTGTTTTGATAAAAAAACAAAACATTCGAGGTTAGAAATACTTTAAAGGGTGTTCGTTTTTAAATTTAGTATTTACTATTTTTTTTTATTTCTGTTGTTATAAGATATGTTGAGAATTTCGTTGAGTATAGAATTATATTAAAAAATGGTTCCTTCTACACCTTTTCTATTTGTTAGCTAAGATTTTTGCTTTGCTGACCTGAGATAAGTTACAAAAGGAAAGCAACTATTGTAGATAAAATCTGACGTAAAACAAAAAAATAGACCCATGTTCCTATAATGATAATGTATATTACGTACAATATGTTGGTTTAATGTATATTATATCACTTTGCTATCGCCTTTCTGATATATATATAATATATATGTGTGCATATACGGTGTCAGGAAAATGTTAAGAATCTCTCGCACACGTATGGAACAGATGAAAATAACGACAAGTTCTTACTAAAATTTTTCCGTTTAAAAGCCCCCCTGCGGAGATATGATCCCCTAAAGGGGGCAGCAGTAAAAAATTATTTTAACAATAAAGAGTTTATTTTTGTATACAATATTTTATTTTCGATGTAATTTGTAATTTGTGATTCAGTATTGAAGTCCTCTCGTAGCGGGTCAGAATTTGTTGCAAATGTTGTTTTACTCGAAAACGGCTCATTTATCGATGTCAAACAAAAGGTACCTTTTTTTAGCAAAAAGGTTTAAACTACCCAAAAACATATTTTTGTGTCTTCACCATACAGGGCGTAAAAAATATTATCAATAATGTGCGAAAACTAGTTTGTCCCTGGCAAAAAAACTAAGAAGCGACACATAAGTTTCAAGGGCACTATTTTAAGAGGTCTTTACTAGTATGCATCGTACTAAAATATTATCAAGTATACAAACGTTTAACAATTATTCACGGAAAATCGATTTCCTAGCTGCCCCCTTTGGGGATCATATCTCGGAGGGGCTTAAACGGAAAATTTTATAGGAACTTGTCGTGTTTTCATCTGTTCCATACGTGTGCGAGAGATTTCCCACATTATATATATATATATATATATATATATATATATATATATATATATATATATATATATATATATATATGTATATATATTTATATAAATATATATTTAAAGATACTGCTTAAGCAGGTAGGTGTATAACAATACCGTCGAATAAAGCAACAAAAAAGGATGTATGTGACTAATCCAATCAGATGTCTTTACATGCAGGTATTCACGTTAGATTGTCTCTTTCCTTTACATTGCCTATGTGTTATGTTATTTAGATTCTGTATACACAGTGTGTGCCAAGGTAGATGTTACAAGGAGACACAGACTATTAAAAACATTTAAAATTACCACCCATTTTATTAAATAATATTTTTACTTATTTCCCAACATTTAAATTTTTACTTAAACTATCCAGTAGAATTTATCATCCAGTATTTTTTATTTTTTACTGAACATAAAACTCTTTACTGATTTAATTTAGAGTATTAGATTATTCATAATATTTTTGAAATAGAATAACTAACCAGAAAAAATTGTGGGGAACACACTCTATTTATATTAAGTTTATCTAATTATAATAACATCCCAAATATACAGTGTGGACCAAATTAAACTTGCACAGTTTTTAACAAGTAATAACTTTTTATCTGTGGCGCCTATTTTTTATTATTATTTTTAAAGGGCTAATAGGTGGATATGTTTTCTCTAGATTTTTCCAATTTTGGTCAAATAGATTTAGGTGGGATTGGACTTACGGGACTTTTCCCAAAATACTTCATTTAACCTCGTTGCGAAAAAGATCAAATTTATCTGCAATTAAGCTAATCCGTTTTTTAAATGTCACCTACTTTTCTACTTTTGACGGCATTTAACTCAGTAACCATAGCAACCCCATATTTTTGGTTTTCACAACCAACTAAAAAGTTCCCTTTTAAAATCACGAAAATAAATGCATGCATGGGGCGCAATATTTACCAAGAATAATCAAAATTTCTGAATTCCCAAATTTGGTAACAGATTCGCTTTTACTAAACCATTTCCCATAGTTTGTCTACAAGAAAAACGTATTAGCTCAATTATCTCTTTTGCAACGAGGTTAAATACAGTATTTTGAAAAAGTCCTATAAGTCCAGTCCTGTCTAAATCTGTTTAACCAAAATTGGCAAACCTAGAGAGAATACATTTACCTATTAGCCCTATAAAAATAAAAAGAAAGGTAAAACAAATAAAAGTTATTAGTAGTTAAAAAGCGTGCAAGTTTAATTTGGCCTACACTGTATGTATATGTCTGCTACTAAAATGTTTTAAATACGTTTTTTTGTAAATACAAAATATATTTTGTGTATTTTTTTTTAAACTACTGCCTTTCATTGCCATAAGTTAACCTATTTTTAAATTTAAAATTCCAGTTTATAAAATATTATATTTAGAAAATTATTTGCTTACCTTTAAATTAAATAGTAATATTGGATTATTAAAAATAAAACCAAAATTCTAAACAAATGTTCACTTTAAAAAACTGGTTTAATGTATAATTAAAATAAAAAAAGTTTTTTACAAATTAGAAACGGCTTTTTCGCGCGATTACTTTACAAACTCTTCCGAGTCCTGCGACGCGATACGTATCCTGCTCGAGGATGTTTTGTCACACTTGTACGGCGTTTTGACGCTCTACAAACTGCGATCTTCTTCACACGGTCTTTTTCATTTGATGACTCACTGCTTCTTGCGCAACTTCGACGCATTTTTAGTAATAAATAAATTACTTTTTATTTTTGGCTAAACATTTTTTACTATTCTTTTTATCTGGTTAAGATACCTAATAATATAATAACCTTTTACCAGTTAATTTTTCCAAAAGTAATGTCAAACTCTAAAGTGTCTATTAGACATTTCATTTTTATATTGGTAATAGTTCGATATGGCGGTTTTCGCTATTATAAGAGATTTTTGAAAAATTTCTTTTTTAGGGCGTTTCTATAGGTCGATTATGACACAAATCTGTGTGCGCGTTTTCCAAAATCCATTTCTATAATTTATTTTTAATAAAAACATATTACGGCACGGTGGACTGAACAGGGGTGCTGGGTGGGGACGAAACAGTAGAAATCCTACATTAAACGCCCAAAAACAGTATTTTACAGTACACACCGCACTTTCTGTTTACAAAAATGTCAAAAAAGTTGTTTAAAAAAATTAAAAATAAATAATAGTACAACAATCCCGCCATGGCTGTCACTGCATAAAAAAAGAAGAGTTTGCAATAGAACTGTAAATGTCTTGCGATGTTGCCAAATAAAGTGAGAAAGTGTCAATAACTTAAAAAAGGAAGATACAGGACAAAATTCTTATGAAAAATTAAGTTATCCCTTCTTCCTATTTTAATTTGTAGAGAAAAAAAGAAAAATACCTAAACATAAAGAAGGAGGGTATTTCTACAAAAATACCATTGTTTCTCATGGAAATGGTGGATAATCCCCGAAATAGGCTTGGTGTTAATTCTTCATAAGAAGTTTGGCAACGCTGCTTCTATCAAGACTCATTTTCATAATGACGAACCTTCTTTAATTAATGGCGGACGAGATATCTCATATGTGTGGGATAGTTTTCAAAAAATTTTATACTTTTCAAAATTAATTTACATTTTTCATGTGCCCCGAGTGCAATGTATGCATGTTTTCTTGTGTTTGACGTTGGATTCATACTGTTTTGTCCCCACCCAGCACCCCTGTTCACTCCACCGTCCCGTAAATGTTTTTATTAATAAAAAATTATAGAAATGGATTTTGGAAAACGCGCATACAGATTTGTGTCATAATGGACCTATAGAAACGCCCTGAAAAATAATTTTTCGAAATACTCTATTATAAGAGAGCGATAGCGAAAACCGCTATATCGAACTATTACCTTTAATTTTTATATTTTTTTTTCAGTTTTCTAACAAGTTTATCAATAAGTTTTTAGGTAAACTGTTTACCACATTTTTGGTAAACTATTTACCACATTTTTGAGACGCAACCATTGGCCCAGTTCTCGTCTGTCGTCTTGTTAAGATTTTATTTTATAAGATTAAAATAATTTCAACCGAGTGCTAATGAACCTTTGTTTATAGATTGAAACCTTTGTATTGTAAGTAACTTAATACTAAATATTTCATTATTTTATTTCTTTTAAAGTAATAATAACTTTTATTATATTGTGTAAGAGCAGAATATTTCTACATAATGTATAAAAGTTTTAATTTTCATAAAATGTTAAATAAACTTTTAATTTTATTCTGGAGGAAAGCCAAATAATATTTTGTTTAAATTACTTTTATCGGGATGTTACAGAATGTCCTAAAGAATATTTAAGGGCAGATTCTACTAATAGAGAATTATTGCAAGTTGCCTTATTAAGCTCAGGAATTATTAATACCGGCCTTATTTAAATAGTGCTTGTACCCATAATTTAGAGTTATTGCAAATCATGTTGACAGTACCATTAACCCAAAAAAGGAAAAAAATTTAGTAGTTTTTCTTTATTGTTTTGTGTTGGAGTTTTTATAACGCAATTATAAAAACACATTTGAAAAAGCAAGTTTTAAGTATTTTTACTTCACAAAACTTATCGATTTTGTGATCGGCAGCCGTTCGGTTTGACGAACAGTTCCGAGATTAAAATAAGGCCAAATAGGCACCACCTAAAACCGACATAAATAAAGCCGGACACTATACTAATTAAGAGAGTCCTTATCCTACCATGCATCTGCGCAAGCTCAGATGTCAAAATAAGGCCGGTATTATACTTGCCAGGCACTAATAATACCGGCCTTACTTTGACATCTGAGCTTGCCCAGATGCATGGCAGGATAAGGACTCCTTAATAAGTATAGGGCCTGGCTTTATTTATGTCGGTTTTAGGTCGTGCCTTATTTTTGGTCTTATTTTAACTTCGGAACTGTTCGTCTAACCGAACGGCTGCCGATCACAAAATCTAAAAGTTTTTAGAGGCAAAAATACTTAAACCTTGCTCAAATGTTTTTTTGTATTGTGTCAAACAAAACCCTACAACACAAAACAATAAGAAAACCTACTAAAAATTTTTCCAATTTTTTTAGGTTAATAGTATTATTAACATGATTTGCAATAACTCTAAATTATGGGCACAAGCATTATAAAATAAGGCCGGTATTAATAATTCCCGAGCTTAATCAGGCAACTTGCAATAATTTTCTAATAATATAAAAACTTTATATAAACATGGTTCCTCAAACTCCTCGTTTTTAAGCATCACCGGAC